>JBAIZL010000005.1:211481592-211659092 GCA_036971475.1 Prosapia bicincta
TATTACTCAATCCCAGTTGATTTTTAACCGACTATCACTTGTAGGTCCTGTGTCTGAGGATAAAGTTTCTTCAAGTATAGACCTTTTTTGTTGATAAATTTGGGCAAAATGAATGTTGTTAAGTGATTTTTCATATTTGATGTATTATGTGGTTTTCCACCGTCAGTTTCTGTTAACCGTCATCGAATTGACGAGACGGCCAGTACCCTGAACCGAATACCGTCGGGCCTCTTAACGCTTTATGTTTATTAGTACTACTCAGCTGGTGTTGCTACTTTTGGAAAAATTAAGGCACAGTATTTAACAACAAGCTTCACACTACTTACAGATGTAATTACGATGGTTTTTGTTTGATAGATAAACGCCGACGGTATTAAAAACATGATGTTATTCTAAGAACTTTTTGTCCATAGTTAGCCTACGGGCCGACACACATATTTCTTATAACGTATTGTAATGATTTTCACTAGTGTTTTCAAAATTTCACAAAACCTTAAGAGTAAGTTGGAAATATTGACTAAATATTTAGTTGTAAAATAACCCTTAAAACGGACTTTGTGAAAGTTAAGTACAAACATTGATACACTTAGATAAACTCATCCTTACTAGGAAGTAAATTATAACGTAAATTCCTTAACAAGTAAATTATTTGGTGTTAAAACTTTTACTTAATATGAATCTTGGATAGTATTTACTGGACCTGTAGCATTACTTATCAGAGAGAGAATATATTACACTTTAGTTCTATATTCAAAATATTTATAAGCTCACAAATCAATCACATGTGACACGTTTACGTGTCTTAGTGATAGGCGCCAAAACACTTTTATCACCAGTCAGTTTATTATTTGGGTAACCGGGACATGAAATTATGGTTTTGTTGTTTCTTGCTAACACAAAACACAAAAAATATCAAAACAGTGTTGCACAGATAATAAAAATTAATTAAATCAAAAACCATGTCGGGTCAATTGGTCCGACGGAGTTTATTTACGTTTCATTAACGGTAGGAAAAAACTGTTTGGCCAGTTGGTCCGACACTATTTTTATAAATATTGTGATAAGAAATGTATATTCATACTTAGATATGATAGGGGAACAAAGTATAAGAACACATTATTTAAAAATGAGCTTAAAATAGTTTGGCACTCTTATGAACACACCGATATTGTGGCCGGCAGCTAAAGTATTAAGGTACAGTGACGCGTTCGCTTTGTTTGTTAAACTACACGAACTATTTCACCAGTAAGTTTATATTACTGTACATTATTTTGCTACATTTGTAGCTACTGTGCGGATCTGTTTATCATGTAATAAATAGTTTCATTTGCTATTACAATCGAGTTTACTTTCTTTTCGCTCCCAAATATATTACATTACTGTGATAGTGATATCTGTCTATAATATAATTTATTGAGGTTAAGTTTCGAAGGAATAATACAGTGTTTCTGTTATCCGTCTATTCGCTCAACCATCATGGCCACGGTTAATCGAGTTTTTACTGTACTTTTTTTGTGTTTTGTTCTGACATCTATAAATCAGTGGCAGTAAGACAAGTGGGGGAGAGAGAGAGAGTATCGAACCCGCTCTAGTGAGAGAGAGACGAGCGATGTCAAACGACCAGAAATGGTTACGATCTTGATTGCTGTTGCTTCATAAATAATAATATTTCCGTTTACTTTTATCATTTAATTCATTCAAAGCAACTAATACATAAATAAGACATATTTGGTAGTTAATTATTTTTCCAATAAATTACTCCACACACATATTTTAATAGTTAACAAAATAGGAATCGGAATCGACACTTTTATGATGAAGAATCGAGTAGAATCGACGATTCCTGGAATCGAGAATCGGAATCGGCCCATCCCTAATATATATATATATATATATATATATATATATATATATATATATGTATATATGTATTTAGACTATATATATATTGTATGAATGGCTAAAATATAGGCTTTTTATTCCAGACCAATATAAACAAAAATTAAATTCAGTTTTATCTATCTATACAAACTTTAAATCTAATTACTTAAAAAAATCCAAGGTTTACAGAATATGCAAATTTTATTTATTCTTCCGAAAATATATAGACTGATTGTTTTTGTATGTAAAATAAAACACAAACTCGTTCCTACAAACACGTCAAAATAACAACGAATACTCCAAAACAAGTTAGGCAAGTGTGACTGAATAGCCTAGCCTACACAAAAAAATAACCTTATCGCTATGTACTAGTTTTGATGGTGTGAAATAAATAATTAATTACAACACCAGTTGCTTACAACTAAATGAAATATCAGGAAGATTTTTTTAAAAATCTTCTGTTTTGTATTTGAAGCGCGAACAACTAAAGTTAACGTACAAGGTTTTAGATTTACAAAAAGTATAAAATTTAACGACGTTTAAAAATGTATGAAATTACCGATAGCGTGTATTTAAAAGTTTAGAGCCTCCTTTCTCGAATAGTTTCACTATTCGATTAAGCAACTAAAACATCATTATAACCATTGTAACGCAGGTCTTCAAATTGCACGTTTAAAAACGTGGGTGGTCATTTTAGGGTAATTGTAAATAAACCTAACTTCGCTACCTTCACTTAAAAGCTGGGGATGACTCTGGACATACAATATTAGTAAACTCAAAGCAACTGAAAACGTGGTGTAAATCCCGTGGTAACATAAACTTTACAGAATCGTACGTTCCGAAACCATTATAAATTTATTGAATCTAATTTTTACTTTGTTGACCTAATCCTAAACGTGTAAACGATGATTCGCCAAGTGGATTTTGCGAACCTTGAGACAGACCCAGTAATATATATTTGTATTGTTTTATTATTTAGATGTCTTCACCGATTAATATTAAAATGGTATACGTAATTTAATTTTAGGAAAACCTTTGAAGAAAAACTATTACTCTACATAAATTAAACTCGATGTTTTATTTGTTTTCGTAAACCTCACAATATGACAAGGTCCATTTTTTATCTTAGAAGGATGCACAGATATAAACTGTATTTTTCTCTTTTCCGTTTACTGTGAAATATTTCTGCAGTAGCCTTCGGTTTTATGTTTTGATTTTATTTGTTCTCTAAAAGCCATTTGTATAATTCTATTTAAACAATAAGTAAGAGTGTAGCAGCTCAATTCAAGACATTGGCAAAATCTACATGTACTATTTTCAAGTCTTACGATTTGATGGCTATCATACCAATATTTAGTCGCCATAATTCATCCTTTCATATTTGAAACATACTATAGGCATTTGTAGCTCTAGACGTTGCGGGACCATGGGCGATTCAATATTACTTTCTAGTGCTGTGGATTTAATGGGATAAAATGATTGAGCGACTTAATGCTGATTCAGGTTTTACGCATATTCTTGAAATTAATTTATTAAGCCTAAGCCATTACTGTTTACTAAACCATTACTAAACCATTCATGTTATAATGGGGTATTTATAGGTTAATGTTTCTTAAAGCGAAGTTTTAAAGTAAATACTCCTTTAAAACGAAGTGAAACAATATGGAAAATAAGCAACTAAAATTATAGCTCTTACTTTGGGATTACATTCAATATACTACATAGATAGTTCAACTCATGTAACATAATGTCACGGATCCCGGCGGCGCGGAAATACTGATGGCGAATTGTTAGTTAGTTCAGTCTGTTCATACATAAACTTAAAATATTCAGCCTATAATATGATGGCCTAAATTAAAATCTATTTTATAAAGCATGATTTTATTTTACATTTATATTAATTGTGGTTTAACCTTGCGTCGTTAAACCATAATCCATAATTTTTGGATTCGCGATATTGTATTTAACAGAAGTATGGCCAGTGTATTTACAAATATATGATTATATGTTAGCATAAACTGTCAAAGCTTCTATATGCAATCCAACGAATTGGTTTACCCCATTACAACTATACCTTATTTTTTAATGACAAGGAGCAGTGTCTATGAATTTCGGCATAAATAAAGAATAATACAGAATGACGCAAAAGAAAATCTTCGGTTGCATTTTGAAAGTAAAATAAGTCTTTTTTTTAAAGAAAAGGATGGGTTTGAGAACAGGTTTTCATAATCCTTACTCGAAATGCTATTGTACTGTGTGGTTAGTATGTTGAAATATACAATAGAAACCAATAGTATATTGTTACAATATCGTAGCATAGCATACATGTCACAAATAATTATGACCAACGTATGTGTACTAAGTGTTAATTTCTATGTTTACACTAAAGAGATAAATCAACAAAAATAATGGCAATCAGAGGCTGAAGTCGAAGACAGAAACAAGTAATGTTTTCATCATTTTATAAATATTTCAACATTGGAAGAAAATGGTAATGGTCAAAAGTCATAGGAAGAAATTTTGACTATTTTCCTTTACTTCAGAAAAAAGCAGATAATATAGGATAAAACTGTTGGTGTTATTTTATTATAAATACAATCTTTACAAATCTTTCAGAAGGTTATTCAATTCCCACTGCCCTTACTGATCCACGTCTAACCTACGAATCTAAACGAAAGAGATGATAATGCTTGAATGAAGGAAGCCAGATCTGCGTCATACGTAATGAGAATACTTCTAAGATGGTGATCATAGCCCGTAGATTATATTGTAGACATATTTATATAAAGACTATGAGCTATAGCGCCCACAAAATGCGGTGTTCAGGTTCAGGCCTTCAGTTTGGAGAGGCTTAGACTTAAGCTTTTTTATAACAATTAGCTTGATATGGTTCATAAACAATAGTGTCCCTTTCGTTCAATGTAAAATTACTCTGATAATAACTATAAAAGATTGTGTTAATTGATGAAAGATGAGTTAAAACAAATACACAAATTTAAAAAAATTGAACAACTTACAAAACAGTCAAAACCTTTTTTACCTTCTTTTGTACTAACAATAAGACCGCAGTCGCTAGTCTTTACCAGTAACCTGTATACACAGTATAACAATGGGCTTTTTTATGGCGGGTTTTTTCAACTGCTTCTTCAATCACTTCCTCATTTTTATTTGTAGCTATGTAAATAAACGGAAAATAATTAATGAAAAATTAAAAGCAGGAGAAAGATTTAATACAATAATTAGGGCACATGTTTGAAATAAACTTAAATCGGGTTTGAAAAATCTCCAGATTCTTCAACCGTCTTTGTAGATAGTAACATCATTGTATTATCACAATAAAAGTTAAGGTTATTTCCCTGTAATCCTTGTGGAAAAGATATGGGGGAGGAATTAAATAAATTCTTACAACGACTACAATCAAAATATAATGAATAAACAAGAGGATATTAAAATTTTTTTGAATTTTGTAGTCCATTACGTTCGGTGAATCTCATTAATCACTTAAACAATAGTTTATGACTATCCGAACTTTACATTTAGTAAATTTGTTGAAACTTACTGAGACAGAACGTTTTTGATCGCTATGTGCCGATCTTCATCAGTGTCTTCACTATAAGTAATGTTGATCGCCACATAGCGATCGAAAACGTTCTGTCTCAGTAAGTTTTAACAAATTTACTAAATTAAAAGTTCGGATAGTCATAAACTATTAAGTGATTAATTTAAAAAATGGCAAAAATTGTATCCTTAAAAACAGATGGGGCTTAATATGGTGGGTAAATATAATAGATATACTATATCGATTATTGAACCCATTTAGAACCCTGCTGTCCAGCTCCACTGCACTATACATACATCAGGGGGCATCAAACTCGTTTAGAGCCCTGCTGTCCAGCTCCACTGCACTATACATACATCAGGGGGCATCAAACTCGTTTAGAGCCCTGCAGTTCAGCTCCACTGCACTATACATACATCAGGGGGCATCAAACTCGTTTAGAGCCCTGCACTTGAAAGATATGGAAGCAAAGGAGTTTTAAATACTGCGTTTACCTTAGCCTAATTGTCCTTTGAACTCCTGTCTAATTTAATTGACAGAATAACGTCCACGATACATCGGTAAAAATTATAACAGTTCACTTTAAATCTCACTGCACAATAGTTTATCAAATAGTTATGCTCAAATTATAAACATGTATAAACAGTATTTTTCTCTTTTCCGTTTACTGTGAAATACTTCTACAGAAGCCTTCGGTTATATAATAACATGTTTCTATTTGTTCTCTATAAACAGTTTGTATAATTCTATTTAAACAATAAGTAAGAGTGTAGCAGCTCATTTCAAGACTTTGACAAGTCATGTACCATTTTCAAGCCTTGCATTTTATGGCTATTACACTACTACTTAGTCGCCACCATTCGTCCTTTCATATTTGAAAACTACTGAAGGCATTTGTGGCTTTAGACGTTGCGGGCCATGGGCGACTCATAATTGCTGTCTAGTGCTGGGGATTTAATTGGAAAATATGATAGAGTTAATTAATGCTGATTCATAATTTAACGTATATTGTTGAAATTAATTGATTAAGCTTAAACCATTACTGTTTACTAAACCATTCACGTTGTAATGGGATATTTATACGTTTGTGTTTCTTAAAGCAAAATTTTAAAATAATCACTTCTTTAAAACGAATTGAAACAATATGAAAAATAAACAATCAACTATAAAAATAGCTTTTACTATGGAATTACATTCAATGGAATACATAGATAGTTCAGCTCATGTAACATTATGTCACGGTTCTCGTCGGCGCGGAGATAGGCTACTGTTGGCAATTTTGTAATAGAGTTCTGACTTTTTATACATAAACTTAATATATTTAGCCCATAATATGATGGCCTAAACTAAAATCTACTTTAGAAAGCATTATTTTATTTTACATTTGTATTGATTGTGTTATAACCTTTCGACGTTAAACCATAATCCATAATTGTTGGGTTCCCGATATTATATTGAAGAGAGTATGACTTTTTTTTTTTTTTTTTTTTTTTTTTTTTAACGACGAGAATGCTTTATGCACTGAGTGTGGGACTCCTCTCGACACTGCACTAGGCTCTACATCTGAAAGTTTACTCACTAAACTCGTCACCCTCCAGGCAGATTTCCACGCCGGAACCGCCGAAGCATTACTTCAGGGTGGTGCCTCTTATACTTCCTCCATTATATTACGGATCTAGCCATCCTTCTTCTTTTTTACATCGTAGAATGGTTTCGATGCCATATTCCAGTTGGCTTCCGATGCAAGCATCGTCCGCACAAAGCTCTCTGGGGAGAGGCCTGTGGTATGTGTCATCAATCGACTCCTCTGGTCTACGAATCTGGCGCACTCAAAGAACGTGTGCCTTGAGTCATCCAGTTTATCGCTACATATCCGACAGTTCTGGGATATTGAAGAGAAGTATGACCATTAGTATTTACAAATATGTGATTGATATGATAACATAAAGTGTCAACGCTTCTACATCCAGCCCAACATATTACTTTATCGGTGTCAACTATACCTAATCTTTAAATGACGAGAAGCAGTGTCTCTGTACTTCGGTCGTGTATAAGGACAGAAATCAACAGAAGGTCAAGTTAGGGATTATTATATAATTATTAAAATTGATACATTACTTAAAACAAATGTTTAAATAAACTAGCGGTGCGACCTTTATAATACTTATTAAGTCTTAAACAGAAAGCACATTAATTAACTTAAAGTAATCAGCAAAATAACAATAAAAAACCCCAGAATATATCAAGGAAACACAAAACTGATAGACCTCAAATGTTTTGCGAAACAACACAGTAATCAGGAAAAAAGAGAGGAATCCTGAACCGAGCAGACTCATTGATGACTGAGACATCTCGAAATTAGTTTATTATCCAAGTCTACCAAGCACCACGAGTGTTGTAGCTAATCATTTGTTTACCCTAGGATGGTTAGACGTAAAAAAATGCTGATTGTCTAGGCGATGCTTGGTCATCGCTGAGTATTCAGGTTTGTTGTTTTTAAAGTGCTGCTCCCTGCTTCTTGTCTTAATACTCATACATACGGGTTTGCCCAATATATACTCCATCGCACATCTCAAGCTGTAAATTCCCGATTTCTTACAGGCGGATTTTTTGGCCTTTTTCTTTATGTGCAATTTTAAGAGCAATGCTAAAGAGACAAAGAAATTTCTTCCGATAGTTAGGACCCTGTATGTCGACGATGTATTTGGAACTTAATAGATTCTTTCCCTTGATAAATTTACCACAGAGGTACACGGCGGAATTGCATTGCCTGTATATTGATGACACAAAAAATACTAATGTAAAATAGATAACTCTCTTGAGTAAGGAGTTTGGTGTTCTGTAGGTTAGAATATCTTTATTGTTTGAGTTTTAAATGTATTGATTTGTTTGTTTTATAGTTGTACGATACGAAGCCTATACACAATTTATAATGACGTGGCTTGATGAAATTTGTTAGTAGTAGCCTATCACTGATAAAAACGGCATCGTCGTCGAAACTAGTCGATATGTTTTACTAAACTAGTGTGTAATGAGATTTAGAGTGAAAAGTTTCTCACTAGCTAGGCTCTAATTAACCTAATTTTAAGACACATGTCATTAAAAACAAATTTAATGTTAATAATTCAACATTTATGTTGTATGTAACACATATGTTGTCAAAATATGATACCGTAAACCATAGCTACTGAGCGCCTTGCGAGAATGTGCTCCCTTTTGAGCATATCACCAAAAACGGAAACAAAATTTTTAGTTATATTTGGCTATTGTAGTTATAGAAATACTATTATTATTTTTATATTAGGAAAGATAGTTGGAATTGTTTGTATATATATAAAGTAAGCGTAGATTAAGCCTACGTGAACAAGAAAAGAGGATTAGGCCTAGGCTCTATCGTGTTATATGTTTAAGTGGACCAAGTAAAAGCATTTTTATATATTTAGAGTGCATAACTTAGGGATAGTTTTTGTATTATTGTTCCCCCGATTAGCTACCTGAAACGTTTTTATATCTATCTAAACAAAGAATATGGGAAACAGTTTAAAAATTCTATTTATTGAAAATGCCAATAGCATTTGTTTTTTATTTTAAAGACTTTGGAATTGCTAATCTAATCTTCAAAAATTATTTTTAAAAAATCTTAAGTAGATTAAGCTGTGGTATGAATAAGATTAACCCGACTCACTTAACAGTATCTCTGTACCGTCGTCGGTTGTGATCATTACCTTAATGGATCTTATTTTCTAATCTATACATTTTTCTCGTTTTGACCTTTCTTTCTCAGAAGAAATTACCAAAATTTTATAAGAATGGGTGGAGTTGCTGAGAACTGTAATATTTTGTACACATTAACATATGTTGATATTTAAACAATTTCTATAATAGAACATATTTTTCTATAAATGAGGAAGACTGTTTCGGGAAATTTGTTTCTTTTTCATCTCAAAACGTAAAAACGTCTTGAGTTTATTAAACCATAAGATGGAAGTAGGGATAAGTTTACATATCTATTATTAATGTAAAATAAATAGTTAGTATGTTACAATATTCAATATTGAGTTATCGTATATTTTTACAATATTTAAACATTGCATATATGTTTATACATGTATAAATATATGTACACATGTACACACATATGGTCACTAACATCCAATATATACACGCTTAGTCTAAAACATTTACTGTATTAAATTAATACTTTTTTATATATTTTTATACACTAAACATATACATAAACAAATATAGTAGCGGCTCAACACGAATATAGAAGCAAATTTTTATATCACTATTTTGACAATGGGAGAGAATGACCATGGTCAAATGTCACAGGAGAAATAAATGACTATTTCTCTTTATTTTTGTAAGAAGAAAAGTACATTATTTTACATCGGACAAAGCTGCTAATACGATATTATTTGAGGCTCAATATTTTCAAAAGTTTTGAGGTTTTGAAGGGGAAACCTTACTGCCCTTAGTTATTTGCTTTTAAGTCACAAATGTAAGCGATTTCAAGAAATAAAAAACGGTCGGATGAAGAAAAACAATGGAAACTTAACTCGCGATTGGATCGGTAGTTCACAACAATTTCTAGCCGCTATCACTTACAAAAACACTTCTGTGACAGATAATCACCGATCGTAGATAGTTTTGCAGATGTACATTTATATGTAAGCGATAAGACATGATATGCAGAAATTGCTGTATCACGTCCTTCCTTTATCTTGGAGCTACTACGGCCAACGTTTGTTTACACATGTCTATCTGATATGACAACATAAACTAGGACAGTCGGACATTTTTTTTTTCGGTCAGGGGTACAAGCTATAAATAGGGAAAAACATGAATTTTGAAGTTATTTGCCCGAATGTTTCCAGCTACTGTTAGATTTAGACTTAGCAGTCGAAAAGTAGCCTACATTTTGTACAATTTATATGTTTACGATTATGTTAAAATCGTTTAAAGATATTTAGCATCCAGAAATTGTAATAAAAGTTTCTAGCATTCACAAATGTTTACTTTTAACTAAAATTAAACAATTATATCTTGGAATTTTCTTCATTTTTTCTTAATCTATTATATTACTACAGCTATTCAATTCCTGTTTCTCTCAAATGCTATTTCCAAATGGGAATTAGAAAATCTTTATTACTTATAATTGTATCTAAAATTTCCAGTTTTATCATTTTTACAAACCGTAAATTTCTTTTTACAATTATCTGTGGAATATTTATTTACGCATTATTATTTCTATTGAAATTCTATTCTTTCTATCAATTAGGACTTGTTGAAAAACCAAAACTCTTTTTTAAATATGAAAAGGAACGAAATTGTGTAGCCCGTGTACAATGAATAATTATCTTGCAATCCTAAAGTCTAGTTTACTTTAAACATTAGCAAATAAAAATAAATAAAATACACTAGACTCACAAATTAGTCATTTATTTCCTCAATGACAAAGTCATCATCATCAGTGAGTGTTGCTAGTACAAACTCTAACTTACAACCTGTAATATCTTACTCTTATTAAAAAATCAAACAAATTCATCATTTATTTCCGTGTTTGGGTCAGCGCTGTTAACGTTTATTTATAACGTTTTTAGATCAGAATAATGACCACTCCTTTAATAGATACACGAAGCCCGGCTACATTTATTTGTCACTTTAATGTAGTTTAGTGCCCAAAATGTGTGTCAGGTTTCGGAATTTGTGGCCGTTAATATTCAGACCTAATAGATAAAGGGTTATGTTCATGAATATTGTTAATCACGTTTTAAATTTTTTAAAAACACACATTTGGAATTACATTGTGAATAAAACCACAAATATTATTTGTAAATAGATGAATCATGTTTCATACAGTAAAATATTTTTTCAAGTCTATGAAGTTTTGTTTCTAAACAGATGTTTAATATTTCCATTGATGGAAAGAGAAGAGCCAAGTTATATCACCTTTCTAAACATTTCAGTTAGCCTTAATGCAAAAATATATATGCAAAGAAATGAAGAAACAAAAATTAATCTAAAAAATATAAGCATAACCTGCATGCAATGATTACAAATAAACATTAAAATTGTAACCTCTAGTTACGATAAATTCATACATATTTTAATAATGATATACTACGTGGTAAAAATGTTTGTAACTGGTTTAGACAATTATCTTTAACCACAAAAATATATAAATAGAAGATATTAGGCCCAAATAATTAAATATATTCAGAAAAAATGTTTAGAGATATATAAAATTATATATTAAAACAATTAGTATGGTTTTTTGTGATTTTATAAAGAGTAAATTGAATAGACTATTTGGGACTAAACGATTTATGGTTTTGAAACAACTAATTAGTGTAAAGATATTGGCGTAGGCTATGTGTCTGAACTCGTCACAAGACACTTTCTACAAGAAGTGTGTGTAAACTCCAGGTCCTCCCAAAAGCTTACCTACGAGTAAACGTACACACTGTACATACCGTTTGGCGACGCTAGCGCTCTGTGGTGTTAAAAGTAGGAAGCGTTCGGAGGTGTGCGAAAAACCGTTGTATGCAAAATAATGATGTTGTGGGGTTGTCTTAAAAAATTAAATTAAACATGTTATCTGATGATAAGACTTATAGATAAACTAGTTTCAGCTATTAAAACCATAGGTGGCGTTTTGGGGACTCTAAAACGTGGGTGTGATTTTGCCAAACTTACTGTTATAATCTATTCAGTTATATAAAAATCTAATGTTGTGTGTGTGTGTGTGTGTGTGTGTGTGTGTGTGTGTGTGTGTGTGTGTGTGTGGGTGGGTGGGTGTGTGTTTGTGTGTGTGGGTGGGTGTGTGTGCGTGTAACAATAAAATATATGTCTAACAGACGCTGTTGAACAAGTGTATTACAATGAAACAGACTGTAAAATAATACAATTGCAAAAGAATTTTGTAATGCAGAACAATGTATGCAGTTTTTCATATTTCTTTAGTTTTGGCAATTTTAGTGTATTTGTATAAGGCTATATTGTTTGTGAATGCAAAACTAACTACTTACAAAAGCTAGAATTATCTCTTATACAAAATCTTTACGGGTAAAAATGAAAATATTTTATATTTTTATACCTAAAATTCAAAAGTTATAGATTATCTTTCATTTTGCTTTTTTTGCAGCACATTTATAATGTAGAGTCATGTAAGTGTGGGAAGACTCTTCCAGCTTTAGTTACAATATAGATTATACAGTTGAAGGTTTTATCTAATTTTTGCATAAAAACATTGAGGGTTGAACCCTTTGGATAAAAGTTGGATGTGCTTAATAAGGTCGCCGCTGAATATGTTACGAAAATATATTTTAGGAAAGGCTATTTCCGTAAGTTTTAATAAATGCTCTAATAATAGACAATTATTTTACGGACATTTCTACAGGTAATATTGAATAAGTCATGGTTGTTTAAATGAATCATTAAGGAATAGGTTTGAAATGAATCATATAGGCCTACGGTTATCGAACTGTCGTTACGTGTCTCGACCGGTTCAGATATTATGACTTAAAGTCAAAACATTCCCCGACAAGTTGCAGTGCAATAACGCTGCGATAAGAATGTATGCGTAGGATTATTATCACGTTAGCAGAATGACTACACTTGTCCTTTAGTATTGAGTTACGAACCTATTCATTGAGTGCTTGAAACATTGCTGGTTTCGGCTTTAAGCTTTATTCTATTATCTTGAATTTGATTGCATTAAAATGGCTTAATGTACATTTCCTAAAACTTTCAAATTTAATAGCAGATTTTATTTGAAATTTTGTCACTATAATTTTCGCAAAAAATATTTTCTCCTCTAAACAAATGTTTACCGCTGTCAGTGAAATAAAGTAACAATTTCCTTAACATTAAACTGCATAAATGTGTTTCAGACTAAATAATCAAAAATGTAAATAAGTAAAAAGATTCTGTGTTAGATTAGGCAGCCCGTCTAGAATTATTATACAGGGTTATCATAAAAGAATGCGGTTTCCTGTAATTCGTAGGAAGATTGTAGGGAAATTTGTAGGTGTACTGGTATCTCTGAAAGCCTCCAACCAAAAGTTCCCACAAGATGGTGCTCCCCCACACTTCAGTGCATTGGTCACGGACGCTTTGAACGAAAGATTTGGAGATCGATGGATATGCCGGCAAGGAAGTCCAGACCTGACATCTTGTGATATTTTCTTGTGGGGTTACATCAAAAGCGTTGTTTATTCACAAAACATTCGCGACCTGAACCGTTAAAACACAGAATTAATGAAGCCATTACAGCCAACCCTGAAGAAATGTTAACGAATGTTTACAGAGAAGTTGAGTATCGCTTGGGCATTTGGCGATTGTTCGAAACGTCACTATTCGTTTATGGTAACCTTGTATTACAACTGGCGGGATATTTTTGTAGAATTAGTCCAGGATCTAAAGGGGGTTGAGCATGCCCCGAAAGCCTAAGGCAATATAATTTCAGATTATCGTTCTGGGCACTTGAGTGATTGTAAATACGTATGTCGTCCCCCCTTCACGTGGTCGTCGCTCCCTACGTGGTCGTCGCTCCCTCACGTGGTCGTCGCTCCCTCACGTGGTCGTCGCTCCCTCACGTGGTCGTCTCTCCCTCACGTGGTCGTCGCTCCCTCCGTGGTCGTCGCTCCCTCACGTGGTCGTCGCTCCCTCACGTGGTCGTCGCTACCTCACGTGGTCGACATACCAGGGGGGAGGGGGAAACATCGGCAGAGGCGCTGTACTGGAACCATTCTATCTTTTTAGCTATAAAAGATAGAATAACCAAAAAAATGTTTTTTTAACTCACAAAAATATGGGCTTTAAAAAAGGGCATTACCGCTAAATACCTATCTTTAATACCCTTTTAGTTGAACAATTTTTTTCCAAACCTTTGGGGATTTACTATAGTTTTATTTCAGTAATAATTTTAAAAATGCAGTTGTTTTTATTATTTTCGTTCTAACAGGTCTAAAAATTGGAAATACATATTTTTATAATGAAAATACTATATAACAACTGTCTAAACTATTGTAGAAGCAATATTACTACTGGACAGAAGCAAGTAAACGTCACGCGCATTATAAAAGTGACGCATTTGATGCATTTTTTTACTGATATAGATATGTTAGAGATGTAAAGGAAAATCACCAATAGTAGAGAAGCTCCACAACGGATTTACTAAGGCCCCAAAACAATGTGCGCGATACAATGCAGTACCTGAAAGAAAAGCGAACCTTATGAAGTACCCTGCAGGCTATTTATTAAAAAAACCTAACTGTACCTGGTGGAAAGACACTTTACATACCTGAAGGACTTGAAGATGAAAATAAATGCCAGAAACCTTGATTCCACCGCGCAAATGTAGAAACAGTTTTAAACCATCTTCTTCGTGCTCCAAAGAGGAAAGTTCTTGCTGTTCGTATTATCCTTGTAAAGAGAAATTCAGGAACAAGTTTACACAACGGGATTTATAAGATGATATAGGCTACAATGTAATGTAATAAATCAACCTTTAAATACATTTAGCCTAAACTTTTATTGGTCTCTTACACAGTATATGCATTTATATTATTGCTATATGGCTACCAAATTGTATTCAAGGTCGTACAAAACAAATGTCCACAAGCAATAGTAGCTATAAGCTAATTAATTACACTAAAGCCTTTGCTTAGCTTATTAAGTAGTAAAACACTTAAAACCACACTTTATTTAAAGAAATAACGGTTTTAATCAATACTGACATCTAAAATATTCTTTCTGGGCGGCGACACTATTTAGTATTTTAGCGAGTGATCGATCCCCTATACGTTTTGTTACACTTTAATAATCTTATATAAAATTGTGTTCCTTCACATTGGATTTTATTCTTTATAAATGCATTTCAGAAATACATAATATTTTTGGTAGAAAATGAAAAACCCATTTTCCGTATTAAAAAAGCTGCCGTAAAGTCAACTGCTGATAGATCGATTATTCTTATTAACGAACATTCCCACAAATAGCAAATTACATCTGCCTACCAACTTAGACGTGACCATGACTTAGGCTCGTTCTCCCCTCCCTCCGGCATGTCGACCACATGAGGGGGGAACGACATACATTTTTACAATCACCCAAGTAAACAGACCAATTATCTGAAATAAAACTGCGTTAGGCTTTCAGTGCATGCTCAACCCCCTTTAGATACCTAGACTAGTACGACAATGCGCGTGACGTTTACTAGCTTCTGTCTGGTAGAAATGTTGCTTCTACAATAGTTTAGGCAGTTGTTATATAGTATTTTTTATCATAAAAATATGCATTTACAATTTTTAGACCTGTTGGAGCGTAATTAATAAAAGCAATTAGTTTTTTAGAATTGTTACTGAAATAAAACTATAGTGAAATCTTAAAGTTTTGGAAAAAACATTTGTAACTAAAAAGGTATTAGAGATAGGTATTTAGCGCTAATGCCCTTTTTTAAAGGCCATGTTTTGTTGAGTTCAAAAACATTTTTTTGGCTATTCTATCTTTTATAGCTAAAAAGATACAACGGTTCCAGTATAGCGCCTCCCCGCAGATGTTTCCCCCTCCCCCTAGTATGTCGACCACGTGAGGGGGCGACGACATAAGTATTTACAATCACCCAATTGCCCAGAACAATAACCTAAAATAACATTGCATTAGACTTTTAGTCCATGCTCAATCCCCCTTAGATACTGGTTTATATGCACTTTCGGCTGGAAAGCAAATTAAAAACCCATTTTTCTTTATTACCAATTCCTACAAAAATAGCATTTTAATATTGTTTCAGCACAACAAATGTATTTAGAGTCCGTAAATGCGCACTAATTTAAAGAGCTTTTAAACATTTGCTATTCCCCTGAAAAGTACTATGGCGTTGTCGGTGTTAGTGTTGCTGATGGGGAAATTAAAATTACAGCGGTATTTTAAAAGTGCCTACACACTAGGCCAGCGGTTCTCAACCTCATTTCAATCGCGCACCCTCTCCAAGTTATTATCATATATTGTACCCATGGATTAGATTCTAGTCTAATAAAAATTTTAAAAAAAATATCCCACAAATGATGATTTTAATCCCTTCAAGTGATCAGATATTTTGTGTTTAACACCACAAGAAAGTTGCATATCATTCTCCTTCAAAACGTCGTGTAACGTATTAAATACTTCAGTCGGGCCTTGAAGAATACAAGCACTCCAAAAGTCAATCTTGTCCGTCACACGTCCTCCCTGATACTCTGAAGATCACCATTGAACTTACCTGGATGCCCAGTTACACCTACTGATTGTTGAAAAATGTCAGACTAGTCAGCTAAACTTTGTAGCCATGTAACCTGTATGAAAGGCGGAATAAAGTAGCTAGATAAAACAAATTCACTTCAAACCTAAGCTCAGATAATTTATTATACATAACCGCCATTACAATTTTTATTCAACCAACCCCTTAGCAACCCACTGCGTACATCAGGTTGAGAAAGCAAACGAACGCATGTTGCCGAATGGATGCGCCCGAATCTGTGCGGCGTTCGTTTAAAAATCGCCTGCTAACCGCATTGCAACGAATGAATGCGTCTACATGCGGGGGTGACAGAAAGCGAAAATAGGTGAATTTTTATATCTAATAACGTAATAAAAATGGCACCAGAAGACGATATAATCGTTGCGAGTGCGTTGTACATTGTTATTACGCAGGGGAGCGCAGAGACGGTAGTGGACGACTTCTTTACTCAAAAGCAGAAGTCGTTATAAAGGGACAGACTCTTACCGCATTTATTTTTGTTTTTTAAGTTCGCGTCTGAACGATCTCAACAGATCCATTTTCTTTTTAACGTCTTGTGAGGCACACTTCATTGCCTCACCTAATTTCGTCCCAGGCATCATTTTTCTTTATTATATTTTTATAACAATCATGAACAGGGTTCTATAAACATTCATGTTGTCTATACAAGTCTGTTAATTATAACAAACCAGAGTTACACCACTCCATGTTCGATAAAAACCCAACAGCGAAAAATGAGCGAACGTACACACTACGGTATAACTGAATTAACTTATATACGTATCAACTGCATAGCAATCATCCTCAGAGGTATAAAATAAATGAAAATGTTATTTGTGGTATAAAGGTTTTATTTATTTAATTTAAACATAAGGCCACAGTTGATTTATACAGTTGTTGGCTTACTATAACGTATTTTCTATAATGTACCGCCTCCCAAGCGCAGGAATGCGCAAGGTCGCATGAGTATGCGCCTTCTTAGTTCATGCGGAGAGGATTTCGGGAGCCTTCCGAATTACATTACAATTTTTAATGAGATTATAAGAATTAAAAAACAAAATAATGCGATCGTCAGTTATGTACAAAGGCTAGTAAAACATACGTTTCGTATTAACTTTAATATAAAGTAAAATCGTTCATGTACTCAACTTCTTCCGTTTTGCCAATCATAATTCGTTTAACAGTTTCAAAATAATAAAAAATATGGGGAAAGGTAAATATTTAAATACAAAAGAATCAGCTTTTAACGTGCTACCAAACTTATAAGGAAATCATAAATATTAACTTGTATTAATTTTATTCAATAAAACATGGTAAGTTCAAGGTACACCATTGGGAAACGTTTTGGGCCCCCAATGATTTTTAAAAGTGGCCGCGCTTATGATTTAATAAAAGATATTTTTATGAAAAGTAAAGTCCTAATATTTCACCCGTAGCTATAACTAGATCACGGCCTAATGTCTATATATAACCTTGACCTCGCAGTCCCAAACTTATCTAACTTACCTATAATTGTCCTTACCTTTTAGATTAACGTGTCTCTGTTTTCAGACCTTTAGTGATCTTATCACAATGTATGCAAACAAAGGGATTTATATAATATCCTATGAACCTGGAAAGCATTGCTATCTCCTTTATTCAACCATGCTACGACTTTCAAAATACAAGCGGCTGCGAGTGATGAACGATCCCCAGGTAGCCAAACGACCCATGAGATAGGTTACATCATATGACGAACCCCGACTAAATTATCATTAGCTTTGGCCTTGTGCCCTTATTAATTTCCAATGTGTCATCCGTCTTAAGAATCCACTTTGAATGCTTGATTCCTACTTACCTTGCAATAAGGCTGTTAAACTCTCTGAGTTTTGTTTTTGAATTTTCTGGCTAAGTTTAAAGAACTGTTTCTTTTTAATAGGATAAGAAGCCAAGTAAAGCCGATATTTTCCTCGATAACAAGTTTTATACTTTTTTAAACATCCATATAAAATTGGCGTAATGTTTAACCAGTCCAGAAAATGACTTACTTTACCAAATGATGAGACATATTTTCAGTTTCATAGCGAGTAATTGCCAGTAAATATTTAGGAAATGTCAGCGGAAATGGTACATTTTTGCTGTAACCCTACAACATTTCTCCAAGTGTTTAACCAAGGGAGGGATTTTAAGTAACTAAAGAAGAAATAGGGATAAAAAAACTAAAACTTCAAAAAAGGTACAAAATCTAAATATGAGAACATCTTTAAAAGAACTATATTTAAACCTAAATCATGTTTTATTTATTTTTAACCCTCGATAAAAATTGTGTAAGCCATTTTTACAACTTCTCTTATCATACATTAATTGAATTGAGTGTTTATAGATAGAGTCGACTTGAGAAAGTCAGCTCTTTAGAGGTGACATCATTGATATCCAAATATTTTGTGGTTTGTAAATGTTAATCCCTGTTTATGTAGGAATTATTTTTATTAGGAATTTCATAGGGATAGAAACAATTAACTAACAATATAATAGCTTTAAAGTGATATCATTGATACGCAAATGTTTTGTGGTTTTGTAAATGTTAATCCCTGTTTATGTAGGAATTATTTTGATTGGGAATTTCATAGGGATAGAAACAATTAACTAACAATATAATAGCTTTAAAGTGATATCATTGATACGCAAATGTTTTGTGGCTTGTAAATGTTAATCCCTGTTTATGTAGGAATTATTTTTATTAGGAATTTCATAGGGATAGAAACAATTAACTAACAATATAATAGCTTTAAAGTGATATCATTGATACGCAAATGTTTTGTGGCTTGTAAATGTTAATCCCTGTTTATGTAGGAATTATTTTTATTAGGAATTTCATAGGGATAGAAACAATTAACTAACAATATAATAGCTTTAAAGTGATATCATTGATACGCAAATGTTTTGTGGCTTGTAAATGTTAATCCCTGTTTATGTAGGAATTATTTTTATTGGGAATTTCATAGGGATAGAAACAATTAACTAACAATATAATAGCTTTAAAGTGATATCATTGATACGCAAATGTTTTGTGGCTTGTAAATGTTAATCCCTGTTTATGTAGGAATTATTTTTATTAGGAATTTCATAGGGATAGAAACAATTAACTAACAATATAATAGCTTTAAAGTGATATCATTGATACGCAAATGTTTTGTGGCTTGTAAATGTTAATCCCTGTTTATGTAGGAATTATTTTTATTAGGAATTTCATAGGGATAGAAACAATTAACTAACAATATAATAGCTTTAAAGTGATATCATTGATACGCAAATGTTTTGTGGCTTGTAAATGTTAATCCCTGTTTATGTAGGAATTATTTTTATTAGGAATTTCATAGGGATAGAAACAATTAACTAACAATATAATAGCTTTAAAGTGATATCATTGATACGCAAATGTTTTGTGGCTTGTAAATGTTAATCCCTGTTTATGTAGGAATTATTTTTATTAGGAATTTCATAAGGATAGAAACAATTAACTAACAATATAATAGCTTTAAAGTGATATCATTGATACGCAAATGTTTTGTGGTTTTGTAAATGTTAATCCCTGTTTATGTAGGAATTATTTTTATTAGGCATTTCATAGGGATAGAAACAATTAACTAACAATATAATAGCTTTAAAGTGATATCATTGATACGCAAATGTTTTGTGGTTTTGTAAATGTTAATCCCTGTTTATGTAGGAATTATTTTTATTAGGAATTTCATAGGGATAGAAACAATTAACTAACAATATAATAGCTTTAAAGTGATATCATTGATACGCAAATGTTTTGTGGTTTTGTAAATGTTAATCCCTGTTTATGTAGGAATTATTTTTATTGGGAATTTCATAGGGATAGAAACTAGTATTCAGTTTATTTTCTTAAAATCGTTTATTTTCTACCTTGCCTAAAATACATTATCATTTTGACAAATGTTTTCCAAGATTACAAAAACTCTTAAACACGTAATTCTCAATTATAAAGACCAAGGTTTGTAAAAAAATGACACTCTAAAGTTATATAGGTGTAAACAGTAAATTTATAATTAAAGTAATAATACAAATTACTAAAAATATACTTAGATAAACATAAATATAATTGAATAGATACATAATAATATAAATGAATACAAAGTGAAAAATACATCAAAAGCTTTTAACCATTGAAATTAAAACATGAACAATCAATATTCCATATAGAAGTTATACATTTAAAAAGTAAAAAAAATAGGAACACAGTTGCATCTAATAAATTTTAAAAGTGGATAATAGAAGATAGAACACATTACATCTATTCCAATAAGATTCTGATTTGAAAAGTAAAAACTCTAGATTAAACTTGTATATTTGGTTTAGAGTCAGGGAAACATGCCCATTTTCAAATTTAAAAAAAACTAGTATTGTAGTAAAAAAAGTATGTTATACATTTGATTACAGAAATTTATTTTATAAAAAAAACTAAAGTTACAATAAAATATGTCTGAAATAAATGAATATAAGAAGCTAAACGTGAAAGACATTTGTAGTGCGAGTAATTTAAATTAATCCTCTAAAACCTACATTTTAAGTTAAAAATTTAATTATAGTTAATTAACAGTAAAAGTAAAATAAATGTTGCACTAAAATATGTCTGAAATAAATGAATATAAGAAGCTAAATGTGAAAGACATTTGTAGTGAGATTAATTTAAATTTATCCTCTAAAACCTACATTTTAAGTTAAATATTTAATTATAGTTAATAAATAAAATAAGTAAAATAAAAGTTTCAATAAAATATGTCTGAAATAAATGAACATAAGAAGCTAAATGTGAAAGACATTTGTAGTGAGATTAATTTAAATTTATTCTCTAAAAACTACATTTTACGTTAAATATTTAATTATAGGTAATTAATAATATAAGTAAAATAAAAGTTGCAATAAAATATGTCTGAAATAAATGAATATAAGAAACTAAATGCTAAAAACATTTAAAGTAATAATAATTTAAATTTAAACTCTAAAAACTACATTTTACATTAAATAGTTATTTATATGTCATTAATAATATAGGTAAAATAAAAGATGCAATAGAAAATGTCTGAAATAAATGAATATAAGAATCTAAATGTGAAAGACATTTCTAGTGAAATTAATTTAAATGTATTCTCTAAAAACTACATTTTACGTTAAATTTTTAATTATTGTTAACTAATAATATAAGTAAAATAAAAGATGCAATAAAATATGTCTGAAATAAATGAATATAAGAAGCTAAATGTGAAAGACATTTGTAGTGAGATTAATTTAAATTTATTCTCTAAAAACTACATTTTACCTTAAATATTTAATTATAGGCAATTAATAATATAAGTAAAATAAAAGTTGCAATAAAATATGTCTGAAATAAATGAACATAAGAAGCTAAATGTGAAAGACATTTCTAGTGAGATTAATTTAAATTTATTCTCTAAAAACTACATTTTACGTTAAATATTTAATTATAGGTAATTAATAATATAGCTAATTTAAAAGATGCAATAAAATATGTCTGAAATAAATGAATATAAGAAGCTAAATGTGAAAGACATTTCTAGTGAGATTAATTTAAATTTATTCTCTAAAAACTACATTTTACGTTAAATTTTTAATTATTGTTAATTAATAATATAAGTAAAATAAAAGATGCAATAAAATATGTCTGAAATAAATGAATATAAGAAGCTAAATGTGAAAGACATTTGTAGTGAGATTAATTTAAATTTATTCTCTAAAAACTACATTTTACCTTAAATATTTAATTATAGGCAATTAATAATATAAGTAAAATAAAAGTTGCAATAAAATATGTCTGAAATAAATGAACATAAGAAGCTAAATGTGAAAGACATTTCTAGTGAGATTAATTTAAATTTATTCTCTAAAAACTACATTTTACGTTAAATATTTAATTATAGGTAATTAATAATATAGGTAATTTAAAAGATGCAATAAAATATGTCTGAAATAAATGAATATAAGAAGCTAAATGTGAAAGACATTTCTAATGAGATTAATTTAAATGTATTCTCTAAAAACTACATTTTACGTTAAATTTTTAATTATTATTAATTAATAATATAAGTAAAATAAAGATGCAATAAAATATGTCTGAAATAAATGAATATAAGAAGCTAAATGTGAAAGACATTTGTAGTGAGATTAATTTAAATTTATTCTCTAAAAACTACATTTTACCTTAAATATTTAATTATAGGCAATTAATAATATAAGTAAAATAAAAGTTGCAATAAAATATGTCTGAAATAAATGAACATAAGAAGCTAAATGTGAGAAGCTACTACTACATTTGTAGTGAGATTAATTTAAATTTAAACTCTAAAAACTACATTTTACATTAAATAATTAATTATAGGTCATTAATAATATAGGTAAAATAAAAGATGCAATAGAAAATGTCTGAAATAAATGAATATAAGAAGCTAAATGTGAAAGACATTTCTAGTGAGATTAATTTAAATTTATCCTCTAAAACCTACATTTTAAGTTAAATATTTAATAATAGTTAGTTAATAAAATAAGTAAAATAAAAGTTGCAATAAAATATATCTGAAATAAATGAACATAAGAAGCTAAATGTGAAAGACATTTGTAGTGAGATTAATTTAAATTTATTCTCTAAAAACTACATTTTACCTTAAATATTTAATTATAGGCAATTAATAATATAAGTAAAATAAAAGTTGCAATAAAATATGTCTGAAATAAATGAACATAAGAAGCTAAATGTGAAAGACATTTGTAGTGAGATTAATTTAAATTTAAACTCTAAAAACTACATTTTACATTAAATAATTAATTATAGGTCATTAATAATATAGGTAAAATAAAAGATGCAATAGAAAATGTCTGAAATAAATGAATATAAGAAGCTAAATGTGAAAGACATTTCTAGTGAGATTAATTTAAATTTATCCTCTAAAACCTACATTTTAAGTTAAATATTTAATAATAGTTAGTTAATAAAATAAGTAAAATAAAAGTTGCAATAAAATATATCTGAAATAAATGAACATAAGAAGCTAAATGTGAAAGACATTTGTAGTGAGATTAATTTAAATTTATTCTCTCAAAACTACATTTTACGTTAAATATTTAATTATAGGTAATTAATAATATAGGTAATTTAAAAGATGCAATAAAATATGTCTGAAATAAATGAATATAAGAAACTAAATGCTAAATACATTTAAAATAATAATAATTTAATTTTAAACTCTAAAAACTACTTATAAGTTAAATATTTAATTATAGGTAATTAATAATATAAGTAAAATAAAAGTTGCAATAAAATATGTCTGAAATAAATGAATATAAGAAACTAAATGCTAAAAACATTTAAAGTAATAATAATTTAAATTTAAACTCTAAAAACTACATTTTACATTAAATAGTTAATTATAGGTCATTAATAATATAGGTAAAATAAAAGATGCAATAGAAAATGTCTGAAATAAATGAATATAAGAAGCTAAATGTGAAAGACATTTCTAGTGAGATTAATTTAAATTTATTCTCTAAAAACTACATTTTACGTTAAATATTTAATTATAGGTAATTAATAATATAGGTAATTTAAAAGATGCAATAAAATATGTCTGAAATAAATGAATATAAGAAACTAAATGCTAAAAACATTTAAAGTAATAATAATATAAATTTAAACTCTAAAAACTACATTTTACATTAAATAGTTAATTATAGGTCATTAATAATATAGGTAAAATAAAAGATGCAATAGAAAATGTCTGAAATAAATGAATATATGAATCTAAATGTGAAAGACATTTGTAGTGAGATTAATTTAAATGTATTCTCTAAAAACTACATTTTACGTTAAATATTTAATTATTGTTAATTAATAATATAAGTAAAATAAAAGATGCAATAAAATATGTCTGAAATAAATGAACATAAGAAGCTAAATGTGAAAGACATTTGTAGTGAGATTAATTTAAACCTATTCTCTAAATACTACATTTTACCTTAAATATTTAATTATAGGTAATTAATAATATAAGTAAAATAAAAGATGTAATAGAAAATGTCTGAAATAAACGAATATAAGAAACTAACTGCAAAATAAGAAAACCATCTAAAGTAAGACATTTCAATTTAAACTGTAAAAACCATATTTTACGTTAATTATTTAATTTATTTATAGTTATCTAAAAATAGAAGTAAAATAAATTTTGTCTTAATAAATGAACAAGAATCTAAATGAGATAAGCGCCCTAAGTAATTTTAATTCAAATATAAACACTAAAATAGTAACTGTTATTAAAGGACAATTTGGTTACCACTCTAGGAAGTTGAATGCTTGCAAATATAAATGTGTAATATAGAGTAAGAATATGTTGATACTGTAGTTATTTCAAATCTCCTTGAAATTTAACAAAACGTATAAGACCAATTAATATAAATTTAATATAATCTCTCAAATGTATTTGCAATTGTAAGCAATACTTCTAAATTTTCTTATAACCAGAAACTCCTAGAAAAGTTGTCCAAATTAGGTTTAAAACCAGCGTTTACTTTAAAATGTGAAAAACTCTTAAGAGAAAGTAAATTTAATGTGTCTAGCCTTAATGGCGTAAAGCGTCACGTGAGATGGGATTCCTTCATTTCCCTCGTTAATGTTCCAATGGGATACCTCTTTTGCAACAAATATTGCTTGCAGGAAAGTGAAACAATAAATTTTTTCGAATCCTATGTTATAATTGTTCAAAATTAAACAATAAAACAGTTTTAAGTTAAATTTTGCTAAACCAAATAATACAAACAATAGATGTAGCGTGTGTATATTAAAAAAAACAATTATAGAGAAAATTGTAAATCTAAACAATAAAAAAGTTTTAAGGTTAATTTTGCTAAACCAAATAATACAAACAATAGATGTAGCGTGTGTGTATTAAAAAAAAACAATTATAGAGAAAATTGTAAATCTAAACAATAAAACAGTTTCAAGGTTAATTTTGCTAAACCAAATAATACAAACAATAGATGTAGCGTGTGTGTATTAAAAAAAACAATTATAGAGAAAATTGTAAATCTATACAATAAAACAGTTTCAAGGTTAATTTTGCTAAACCAAATAATACAATCAATAGATGTAGCGTGTGTATATTAAAAAAAACAATTATAGAGAAAATTGTAAATCTAAACAATAAAACAGTTTTAAGGTTAATTTTGCTAAACCAAATAATACAAGCAATAAATTAGCGCATGTGTATAAGAAAAAAACAATTATTTTAAATCTAAACCATAAAACCAAAATTGGGCTCCAAAAAACCATTCCAGGTTAAACAATTTTTATTTAATTAAAAGCATTACTTACAACCTTAGCAGAGAAATATTGAATTTAGTAAAAGCCTAGTCTAGCTGTTTTAGATGTAATGAAAAATATTGTGGTACCTGACAGTTATAACATTTAATGCAACTTACAATAAAAATTAGTTAAAGATAATAACTTTTACAATATTTTACTAAGCTCAGTATATATTTGTAAAACAAGATACTTTAAATGTATAGTTTTATGTTCGGTACTCATAAATAATTTGTTACAATTAGTTGTAGAAAAATCTTATACAGGACAATGTAGAATATCCTCGGAGAGATGTAAACCTGTCTTTGCGGCAACTATTTAAATTAAAGAATGGAAATAATAACATCATTTCTACACTTAGACTCTCCTTATAAATAGAATATAATACAATATAGTTACAGGTGATAGGTTTTAAAAAAGAAAACTTCAAATGTGTGCTATGCAGTGAGGTTAAATCTCTATGAAATACTGATATTGCCGACAAAGACAAGTTGTCGTGAGGGTACTATACATCGTCAGTATAAAATTGTGACGTCACTGGGTATAAATACCAACTTATAGCATATATAGGCCACTTTTGTTTTTATTGCTATTTATATATATTTGGAAATTTTAGATAACTCACTGGATTCAGTTTCAACCAAACATATAAGGTCTTGAGCTGCGAACTGACCATTTCACTCCCCTCCAACTCCTTCAATACTTGTCCCCTAAATACAAATTGTAGATTTTTTATAGATAAAATACATACTCTTCCTTTCCCCCCTCAGACATTTTGTAAAGTCAATTCTGCTTGGAATACCGTCTCAGAAATGTAACGGAGGCAGTAGTAAATATCTGCATAAAGAATAAAATCACTAAATGCACTTAAGAGATCACTGGAACCGAGTTTTTGTAATTTATTTATTGTGTGGCCAGTTGTACCCTTCACGAAAGCCGGTTTGAAGATATGGAAAATTTCTGTGAGACGAAAGTTTAAGTATACTAGATATCTCTTTCTGTATGGATTCTATAAGATGACTACACGAATGATGGTTGAGTGGGTTCCTTGAAAGTTCAAAACTATTAAAACTATAGCTCTGAATACACGACATACACTGAAAATGTTTTCAATAAATTTAATCAAGTTTAGAGAACTAGTAACTAAATTGTCTTGTAGTTAAATTTTAATGTAAACAACCACTTTGGTTTAAAGGGCTAATTGGAACAGCTTCATTCAAAAATTTGAACAAACACAAGATTTATATATTAATTTAAATTAAGTTTGTAAAATGTAAATCAGGGGTTGACTTTGCGTGCAACCCTTACTAATCGCATGGCACAATCAAATTATGCGCGTCTCTAAAGATGTTTTCCTTCACATGTTCCAATAGCAATGAGTCTCCGGTAGATTTAATTTTCTCAAGCAAAAAGAAATCGCAAAGCGTTGGGACCACGTAAGGGCCCGAATGGGTGCCATAGATTGCAGCAACAGGGGCAATAAGGCCGGAACTTTTAGTTTGCCTCCGGTATTGTAAATAAGTGTCGATAAAGCAGTAAAGGCTGATGATATTAATGGTGGTGTTCAAGAACAAGATGAAATATAAGAAAAGCTTCATATTGTTGAATATTTGAACAAAGCATATCAAATCGTCGTAGAAGAAGAGCGGGCTGATTTCGGGGTAAAGTACCTTGAAGCAGAAGATATCTGCCAACATGAAGAACTGTATCACACCTTCGCACACAAGTTCGTAATATATTACCTTCAAGTTGGTTCGGTGATTAGTAGCTACTTCGGTGCAGAGACGTTTGTAGTAGCCCCTGATGTCCCGGAGCCCTGACTCCATGGCGCGCACCATCTTCCACTGGAGGATAGAGTAGCAGTACGTACCTAGGGCGTTCTCTAAAATATTCTTGGCCTTTCTGCTCACAAAGAAGTACACGCCTAAGTTGAAGACAGTGAAAACAGTTTGACACACAATCAGTACGTAAACTGGGAATAAGAATCCGTCGACGGTACCGAAAGCAGAGCAACTCGCGTCAGATCCTCCGTATCTCCCGTCGGAACCTCCGAGAGCGCACAAAGTCGTGAAGGTCAACAGTTCTTCTGGTCCCTTGTCAGCCCCCTTGCCCGGACACAGCCACGCGCTACGCGCCAAGACTACGACGAGTCCTCCTAAGAGGATCGCATTGATGCACGGCCGAACGTTACGCAACAACACGACAACCATGTCTGTTGAGTTCTGCTACAAGACTGAGGTGGTGGAGGTGGGAGCTACAGATTCAATGACTAACACGTAGCACAAACATTTCATTATTTATCGCTCATAATCGTCAAAGCCAAACTACAAACAATGGTGACTATACACACTCGGTTACTTATCGCAAACATATTCGCTGAAACAAGCCCTACGTTTGATTTGAGAACGTGATAATCGAATGTCGAAATCAAATTTCGAATTCTTTCATTTGAGTCACATTCAAACTTTAGAATAAGGCTCTATTGTATGACGTCAAGAAATAAGCTTTAACATGCTGATACTGCCATTCCGATATGCACCTGTGGGGGAGGGGAAGGAACAGTTCCGCTCAGTGAACGGTTGTAGCAAGTATTTAAAAAAAGGAACTGATTCATTACATTTAAATTTATGTTTCTATTATTATTATAATAAAAACTTCGATTTATACAAACACGCAAGGAAAAAGCATCAGAAACCAAGCTTTATTATCCAAACGGTTTTATTATTTCGTTGGAAAAAGGAAAAAAACTTGAAAAGTAAAATAATCGTATGCTAATGTACTATTACTCGTGTATATGTGGCAGGCTATTGTATTATACATATTACATTAATAGTGTGCTATTTCATACATAATAATGTTATATATTACCAATAAGCAGGTAATATACTACATACATATACTCTATATCTATCTAATATTATATATGTATAGTGTCTCTCTCTCTTTCTCTCTCTCTCTCTCTCTTTCCCTCCCTCTATCTCTCCCTGTCTCTCTCTCTCTCTCTTTCCCTCCCTCTATCTCTCCCTGTCTCTCTCTCTCTCTCTCTCTCTCTCTCTCTCTCTCTATATATATATATATATATATATATATATATTTGTAATCTGCACGTTTTATCCACTTGTGGGACCCTCCTAACTTAATAACTTTCAACGCCTCGGTAGTTTTTCTTTTACTTATTCTATGATAGCAAAACGTTTTCATTTGAGATTTCGTTTCATATGGGAAAACAGGAAAAGTCGAACGGATGAAGACCCAGAGAAAATGTAATATATGTATATATATATATATATATATATATATATATATATATATATATATATATATATATATATATATATCAACTTGTTGCTATCCTTATGTACTTAAACCTGATGATGGAACTCTTTGCCGAAACGTTGCTGTTAGAGTTAATAAAGGACAAATGACTTGGCAAAAACCTATATTGGGTATTAATAATTAAAACTAGTTATCCCTATGTATTTAAGCCTGATGATGGAACTAATTGCCGAAACGTTGCTGTTACAGTAAATAAAGGACAATTGACTCGGCAAAAATCTAAATTGGGAATTCATAATTAAAAATTGTTGTTATCCTTATGTACATAAACCTGATGATGGAACTCCATGACGAAAAGTTGCTGTTACAGTTAATAAAGGACAATTGACTCGGCAAAAATCTAAATTGGGTATTTATATTTAAAACTTGTTGCTATCCTTATGTACTTAAGCCTGATGATGGAACTCTTTGCCGAAACGTTGCTGTTAGACTTAATAAAGGACAAATGACTTAGCAAAAACCTATATTGGGTATTAATAATTAAAACTAGTTATCCCTATGTATTTAAGCCTGATGATGGAACTCCTTGCCGAAACGTTGCTATTACAGTAAATAAAGGACAATTGACTCGTCAAAAATCTACATTGGGAATTCATAATTAAAAATTGTTGTTATCCTTATGTACTTAAACCTGATGATGGGACTCCATGACGAAACGTTGCTGTTGCAGTTAATAAAGGACAATTGACTCGGCAAAAATCTAAATTGGGTATTTATATTTAAAACTTGTTGTTATCCTTATGTAATTAAATCTGATGATGGAACTCCTTTTCGAAATGTTGCTGTTACAGTTATTGAAAGACAATTGACTCGGCAAAAATCTAAATTGGGTATTTATATTTAAAACTTGTTGTTATCCTTGTGTACATAAACCTGATGATGGAACTCCTTTTCGAAACGTTGCTGTTACAGTTATTGAAAGACAATTGACTTGGCAAAATCTAAATTGGGTAATAATAATTAATACTTGTTGTTATCCTTATGTACTTAAACCTGATGATGGAACTCTTTGACGAAACGTAGCTGTTACAGTAAAAAAAGGACAATTGACTCGGCAAAAATCTAAATTGGGAATTCATAATTAAAACTTGTTGTTATCCTTATGTAATTAAACCTGATGATGGAACTCCTTGCCGAAACGTTGCTGTTACAGTTAATAAAGGACAATTTACTCGACAAAAATCTATATTGGGTATTAGTAATTAAAACTTGTTGTTATCCATATGTACTTAAGCCTGGTGATGGAACACTTTACCAAAACGTGGCTGCTACAGTGAGCAAAGGACAATTGAATCGGCAAAATTTTATATTGGGTAATATTAATTAAAATGTGTGGTAATCCGTATGTACCTAAGCCTGATGATGTAATTCTTTGCCGAAACGTTGCGTTTGCAGTTAATAAAAGACAATTGACTCGGCAAAAATCTAAATTGGGTAATAATAATTAATACTTGTTGTTATCCTTATGTAGTTAAACCTGATGATGGAACTCTTTGCCGAAACGTTGCTGTTGCAGTTAATAAAGGACAATTGACTTGGCAAAAACCTATATTGGGTATTAATAATTAAAACTAGTTATCCCTATGTATTTAAGCCTAATGATGGAACTCCTTGCCGAAACGTTGCTATTACAGTAAATAAAGGACAATTGACTCGTCAAAAATCTACATTGGGAATTCATAATTAAAAATTGTTGTTATCCTTATGTACTTAAACCTGATGATGAAACTCCATGACGAAACGTTGCTGTTGCAGTTAATAAAGGACAATTGACTCGGCAAAAATCTAAATTAGGTATTTTTATTTAAAATTTGTTGTTATCCTTATGTAATTAAACCTGATGATGGAACTCCTTGCCGAAACGTTGCTGTTACAGTTAATGAAAGACAATTGACTTGGCAAAATCTAAATTGGGTATTTATATTTAAAACTTGTTGTTATCCTTGTGTACATAAACCTGATGATGGAACTCCTTGGCGAAACGTTGCTGTTACAGTTAATGAAAGACAATTGACTTGGCAAAATCTAAATTGGGTAATAACAATTAATACTTGTTGTTATCCTTATGTACTTAAACCTGATGATGGAACTCTTTGACGAAACGTTGCTGTTACAGTAAAAAAAGGACAATTGACTCGGCAAAAATCTAAATTGGGAATTCATAATTAAAACTTGTTGTTATCCTTATGTAATGAAACCTGATGATGGAACTCCTTGCCGAAACGTTGCTGTAACAGTTAATGAAGGACAATTGACTCGGCAAAAATCTAAATTGGGTATTTATATTTAAAACTTGTTGTTTTCCTTATGTAAATAAACCTGATGATGGAACTCCTTACCGAAACGTTGCTGTTACAGTAAATAAAGGACAATTGAGGCGGCAAAAATCTAAATTGGGTATTTATATTTAAAACGGGTTGTTATCCATATGTAATTAAACCTGATGATGGAACTCCTTGACGAAACGTTGCTGTTACACTTAATGAAGGACAATTGACCTGGCAAAATCTAAATTGGGTAATAATAAGTAATACTTGTTATCCTTTTGTACTTAAACCTGATAATGGAACTCTTAGCCGATACGTTGCTGTTACAGTTAATGAAGGACAATTTACTCGGCAAAAATCTAAATTGGGTATTTATATTTAAAACTTGTTGTTATATTTATGTAATTAAACCTGATGATGGAACTCCTTGCCGAAACGTTGATGTTACAGTTAATGAAGGACAATTGACTTGGCAAAATCTAAATTAGGTAATAATAATTAATACTTGTTATCCTTTTGTACTTAAACCTGATAATGGAACTCTTAGCCGATACGTTGCTGTTACAGTTAATGAAGGACAATTGACTCGGCAAAAATCTAAATTGGGTATTTATATTTAAAACTTGTTGTTATCCTTATGTAATTAAACATGATGATGGAACTCCTTGCCGAAACGTTGCTGTTACAGTTAATAAAGGACAACTGACTCAACAAAAATCTAAATTGGGTATTTATATTAAAAACTCGTTGTTATCCTTATGTAATTAAACCTGATGATGGAACTCCTTGCCGAAACGTTGCTGTTACAGTTAATAAAGGACAATTGACTCGACAAAAATCTAAATTGGTTATTAAAAATTAAAACTTGTTGTTATCCTTCTGTACTTAAACCTGATGATGTAACTCCTTGCCGAAACGTTGCTTTTACAGTTAATAAAGGACAATTGACTCGGCAAAAATCTAAACTGGGTATTCATAATTGAAACTTGTTGTTTTTCTTATGTAGTTAAACCTGTTGATGGAACTCTTTGCCGAAACGTTGCTGTTGCAGTTAATAAAGGACAATTGACTCGGCAAAAATCTATATTGGGAATTCATAATTAAAACTTGTTATCCTTATGTAATTAAACCTGATGATGGAACTCCTTGCCGAAACGTTGCTGTTACAGTTAATGAAAGACAATTGACTTGGCAAAATCTAAATTGGGTATTTATATTTAAAACTTGTTGTTATCCTTGTGTACTTAAACCTGATGATGGAACTCCTTGCCGAAACGTTGCTGTTACAGTTAATGAAAGACAATTGACTTGGCAAAATCTAAATTGGGTAATAATAATTAATACTTGTTGTTATCCTTATGTAGTTAAACCTGATGATGGAACTCCTTGCCGAAACGTTGCTGTTACAGTTAATAAAGGACAATTTACTCGACAAAAATCTATTTTTGGTATTAGTAATTAAAACGTGTTGTTATCCATATGTACGTACGCCTGGTGATGGAACTCCTTGCCGAAACGTTGCTGTTACAGTTAATGAAAGACAGTTGATTTGGCAAAATCTAAATTGGGTAATAATAATTAATACTTGTTGTTATCCTTATGTACTTAAACCTGATGATGGAACTCTTTGACGAAACGTTGCTGTTATAGTAAAAAAAGGACAATTGACTCAGCAAAAATCTAAATTGGGAATTCATAATTAAAACTTGTTGTTATCCTTATGTAATTAAACCTGATGATGGAACTCCTTGCCGAAACGTTGCTGTTACAGTTAATGAAAGACAATTGACTTGAAAAATCTAAATTGGGTAATAATAATTAATACTTGTTGTTATCCTTATGTAGTTAAGCCTGATGATGGAACTCCTTGCCGAAACGTTGCTGTTACAGTTAATAAAGGACAATTTACTCGACAAAAATCTATATTTGGTATTAGTAATTAAAACGTGTTGTTATCCATATGTACGTAAGCCTGGTGATGGAACTCCTTGCCGAAACGTTGCTGTTACAGTTAATGAAAGACAATTGATTTGGCAAAATCTAAATTGGGTAATAATAATTAATACTTGTTGTTATCCTTATGTACTTAAACCTGATGATGGAACTCTTTGACGAAACGTTGCTGTTACAGTAAAAAAGGACAATTGACTCGGCAAAAATCTAAATTGGGAATTCATAATTAAAACTTGTTGTTATCCTTATGTAATTAACCTGATGATGGAACTCCTTGCCGAAACGTTGCTGTTATAGTTAATGAAAGACAATTGATTTGGCAAAATCTAAATTGGGTATTTATATTTAAAACTTGTTGTTATCCTTGTGTACTTAAACCTGATGATGGAACTCCTTGCCGAAACTTTGCTGTTACAGTTAATGAAAGACAATTGACTTGGCAAAATCTAAATTGGGTAATAATAATTAATACTTGTTGTTATCCTTATGTAGTTAAACCTGATGATGGAACTCCTTGCCGAAACGTTGCTGTTACAGTTAATAAAGGACAATTTACTCGACAAAAATCTAAATTGGGTATTAAAAATTAAAACGTGTTGTTATCCATATGTACTTACGCCTGATGATGGAAAACTTAGCCAAAACGTGCCTGCTACAGTGAGTAAAGGACAATTGAATCGGCAAAATTTTATATTGGCTAATATTAATTAAAATGTGTGGTTATCCGTATGTCCCTACGCCTGATGATGGAATTCTTTGCCGAAACGTTGCGTTTGCAGTTAATAAAAGACAATTGACTCGGCAAAAATCTAAATTGGGTATTAATAATTAAAACTTGTTATCCTTATGTAGTTAAACCTGATGCTGGAACTCTTTGCCGAAACGTTGCTGTTGCAGTTGATAAAGGACAATTGACTCGGCAAAAACCTAAACTGGGTATTCATAATTGAAACTTGTTGTTTTCCTTATGTAGTTAAACGTGTTGATGGAACTCTTTGCCGAAACGTTGCTGTTGCAGTTAATAAAGGACAATTGACTCGGCAAAAATCTATAATGGGAATTCATAATTAAAACTTGTTGTTATCCTTATGTATTTAAACCTGATGGTGGAACTCCTTGCCGAAACGTTGCTGTTACAATTAATGAAAGACAATTGATTTGGCAAAATCTAAATTGGGTATTTATATTTAAAACTTGTTGTTATCCCTATGTAATTTAACCTGATGATGGAACTCCTTGCCGAAACGTTGCTGTTACAGTTAATGAAAGGCAATTAACTTGGCAAAATCTAAATTGGTTATTTATATTTAAAACTTGTTGTTATCCTTATGTAATTAAACCTGACGATGGAACTCCTTGCCGAAACGTTGCTGTTACAGTTAATGAAGGACAATTGACTCGGCAAAAATCTAAATTGGGTATTTATATTTAAAACTTGTTGTTATCCTTATGTAATGAAACCTGATGATGGAACTCCTTGCCGAAACGTTGCTGTAACAGTTAATGAAGGACAATTGACTCGGCAAAAATCTAAATTGGGTATTTATATTTAAAACTTGTTGTTATCCTTATGTAATTAAACCTGATGATGGAACTCCTTGCCGAAACGTTGCTGTTACAGTTAATAAAGGACAATTTACTCGACAAAAATCTAAATTGGGTATTAAAAATTAAAACGTGTTGTTATCCATATGTACTTACGCCTGATGATGGAAAACTTAGCCAAAACGTGCCTGCTACAGTGAGTAAAGGACAATTGAATCGGCAAAATTTTATATTGGCTAATATTAATTAAAATGTGTGGTTATCCGTATGTCCCTACGCCTGATGATGGAATTCTTTGCCGAAACGTTGCGTTTGCAGTTAATAAAAGACAATTGACTCGGCAAAAATCTAAATTGGGTATTAATAATTAAAACTTGTTATCCTTATGTAGTTAAACCTGATGCTGGAACTCTTTGCCGAAACGTTGCTGTTGCAGTTGATAAAGGACAATTGACTCGGCAAAAACCTAAACTGGGTATTCATAATTGAAACTTGTTGTTTTCCTTATGTAGTTAAACGTGTTGATGGAACTCTTTGCCGAAACGTTGCTGTTGCAGTTAATAAAGGACAATTGACTCGGCAAAAATCTATAATGGGAATTCATAATTAAAACTTGTTGTTAACCTTATGTAATTAAACCTGATGGTGGAACTCCTTGCCGAAACGTTGCTGTTACAATTAATGAAAGACAATTGATTTGGCAAAATCTAAATTGGGTATTTATATTTAAAACTTGTTGTTATCCCTATGTAATTTAACCTGATGATGGAACTCCTTGCCGAAACGTTGCTGTTACAGTTAATGAAGGGCAATTAACTTGGCAAAATCTAAATTGGTTATTTATATTTAAAACTTGTTGTTATCCTTATGTAATTAAACCTGACGATGGAACTCCTTGCCGAAACGTTGCTGTTACAGTTAATGAAGGACAATTGACTCGGCAAAAATCTAAATTGGGTATTTATATTTAAAACTTGTTGTTATCCTTATGTAATGAAACCTGATGATGGAACTCCTTGCCGAAACGTTGCTGTAACAGTTAATGAAGGACAATTGACTCGGCAAAAATCTAAATTGGGTATTTATATTTAAAACTTGTTGTTATCCTTATGTAAATAAACCTGATGATGGAACTCCTTACCGAAACGTTGCTGTTACAGTAAATAAAGGACAATTGACGCGGCAAAAATCTAAATTGGGTATTTATATTTAAAACGGGTTGTTATCCATATGTAATTAAACCTGATGATGGAACTCCTTGACGAAACGTTGCTGTTACACTTAATGAAGGACAATTGACCTGGCAAAATCTAAATTGGGTAATAATAAGTAATACTTGTTATCCTTTTGTACTTAAACCTGATAATGGAACTCTTAGCCGATACGTTGCTGTTACAGTTAATGAAGGACAATTTACTCGGCAAAAATCTAATTTGGGTATTTATATTTAAAACTTGTTGTTATATTTATGTAATTAAACCTGATGATGTAACTCCTTGCCGAAACGTTGATGTTACAGTTAATGAAGGACAATTGGCTTGGCAAAATCTAAATTAGGTAATAATAATTAATACTTGTTATCCTTTTGTACTTAAACCTGATAATGGAACTCTTAGCCGATACGTTGCTGTTACAGTTAATGAAGGACAATTGACTCGGCAAAAATCTAAATTGGGTATTTATATTTAAAACTTGTTGTTATCCTTATGTAATTAAACCTGATGATGGAACTCCTTGCCGAAACGTTGCTGTTACAGTTAATAAAGGACAACTGACTCAACAAAAATCTAAATTGGGTATTTATATTAAAAACTCGTTGTTATCCTTATGTAATTAAACCTGATGATGGAACTCCTTGCCGAAACGTCGCTGTTACAGTTAATAAAGGACAATTGACTCGACAAAAATCTAAATTGGTTATTAAAAATTAAAACTTGTTGTTATCCTTGTGTACTTAAACCTGATGATGTAACTCCTTGCCGAAACGTTGCTTTTACAGTTAATAAAGGACAATTGACTCGGCAAAAATCTAAACTGGGTATTCATAATTGAAACTTGTTGTTTTTCTTATGTAGTTAAACCTGTTGATGGAACTCTTTGCCGAAACGTTGCTGTTGCAGTTAATAAAGGACAATTGACTCGGCAAAAATCTATATTGGGAATTCATAATTAAAACTTGTTATCCTTATGTAATTAAACCTGATGATGGAACTCCTTGCCGAAACGTTGCTGTTACAGTTAATGAAAGACAATTGACTTGGCAAAATCTAAATTGGGTATTTATATTTAAAACTTGTTGTTATCCTTGTGTACTTAAACCTGATGATGGAACTCCTTGCCGAAACGTTGCTGTTACAGTTAATGAAAGACAATTGACTTGGCAAAATCTAAATTGGGTAATAATAATTAATACTTGTTGTTATCCTTATGTAGTTAAACCTGATGATGGAACTCCTTGCCGAAACGTTGCTGTTACAGTTAATAAAGGACAATTTACTCGACAAAAATCTATATTTGGTATTAGTAATTAAAACGTGTTGTTATCCATATGTACGTAAGCCTGGTGATGGAACTCCTTGCCGAAACGTTGCTGTTACAGTTAATAAAAGACAATTGATTTGGCAAAATCTAAATTGGGTAATAATAATTAATACTTGTTGTTATCCTTATGTACTTAAACCTGATGATGGAACTCTTTGACTAAACGTTGCTGTTACAGTAAAAAAAGGACAATTGACTCGGCAAAAATCTAAATTGGGAATTCATAATTAAAACTTGTTGTTATCCTTATGTAATTAAACTTGATGATGGAACTCCTTGCCGAAACGTTGCTGTTACAGTTAATGAAAGACAATTGACTTGGCAAAATCTAAATTGGGTAATAATAATTAATACTTGTTGTTATCCTTATGTACTTAAACCTGATGATGGAACTCTGACGAAACGTTGCTGTTACAGTAAAAAAAGGACAATTGACTCGGTAAAAATCTAAATTAGGTATTTATATTTAAAATTTGTTGTTATCCTTATGTAATTAAACCTGATGATGGAACTCCTTGCCGAAACGTTGCTGTTACAGTTAATGAAAGACAATTGACTTGGCAAAATCTAAATTGGGTATTTATATTTAAAACTTGTTGTTATCCTTGTGTACTTAAACCTGATGATGGAACTCCTTGCCGAAACGTTGCTGTTACAGTTAATGAAAGACAATTGACTTGGCAAAATCTAAATTTTGTAATAATAATTAATACTTGTTGTTATCCTTATGTACTTAAACCTGATGATGGAACTCTTTGACGAAACGTTGCTGTTACAGTAAAAAAAGGACAATTGACTCGGCAAAAATCTAAATTGGGAATTCATAATTAAAACTTGTTGTTATCCTTATGTAATTAACCTGATGATGGAACTCCTTGCCGAAACGTTGCTGTTACAGTTAATGAAAGACAATTGATTTGGCAAAATCTAAATTGGGTATTTATATTTAAAACTTGTTGTTATCCTTGTGTACTTAAACCTGATGATGGAACTCCTTGCCGAAACTTTGCTGTTACAGTTAATGAAAGACAATTGACTTGGCAAAATCTAAATTGGGTAATAATAATTAATACTTGTTGTTATCCTTATGTAGTTAAACCTGATGATGGAACTCCTTGCCGAAACGTTGCTGTTACAGTTAATAAAGGACAATTTACTCGACAAAAATCTATATTTGGTATTAGTAATTAAAACGTGTTGTTATCCATATGTACGTAAGCCTGGTGATGGAACTCCTTGCCGAAACGTTGCTGTTACAGTTAATAAAAGACAATTGATTTGGCAAAATCTAAATTGGGTAATAATAATTAATACTTGTTGTTATCCTTATGTACTTAAACCTGATGATGGAACTCTTTGACTAAACGTTGCTGTTACAGTAAAAAAAGGACAATTGACTCGGCAAAAATCTAAATTGGGAATTCATAATTAAAACTTGTTATCCTTATGTAATTAAACTTGATGATGGAACTCCTTGCCGAAACGTTGCTGTTACAGTTAATGAAAGACAATTGACTTGGCAAAATCTAAATTGGGTAATAATAATTAATACTTGTTGTTATCCTTATGTACTTAAACCTGATGATGGAACTCTTTGACGAAACGCTGCTGTTACAGTAAAAAAAGGACAATTGACTTGGCAAAAATCTAAATTGGGAATTCATAATTAAAACTTGTTGTTATCCTTATGTACTTACGCCTGATGATGTAAAACTTTGCCAAAACGTGCCTGCTACAGTGAGTAAAGGACAATTGAATCGGCAAAATTTTATATTGGCTAATATTAATTAAAATGTGTGGTTATCCGTATGTCCCTACGCCTGATGATGGAATTCTTTGCCGAAACGATGCGTTTGCAGTTAAGAAAAGACAATTGACTCGGCAAAAATCTAAATTGGGTATTAATAATTAAAACTGGTTATCCTTATGTAGTTAAACCTGATTCTGGAACTCTTTGCCGAAACGTTGCTGTTGCAGTTGATAAAGGACAATTGACTCGGCAAAAACCTAAACTGGGTATTCATAATTGAAACTTGTTGTTTTCCTTATGTAGTTAAACCTGTTGATGGAACTCTTTGCCGAAACGTTGCTGTTGCAGTTAATAAAGGACAATTGACTCGGCAAAAATCTATAATGGGTATTCATAATTAAAACTTGTTGTTATCCTTATGTAATTAAACCTGATGATGGAACTCCTTGCCGAAACGTTGCTGTTACAGTTAATGAAAGACAATTGATTTGGCAAAATCTAAATTGGGTATTTATATTTAAAACTTGTTGTTATCCTTATGTAATTAAACCTGATGATGGAACTCCTTCCCGAAACGTTGCTGTTACAGTAAATAAAGGACAATTGACGCGGCAAAAATCTAAATTGGGTATTTATATTTAAAACGGGTTGTTATCCATATGTAATTAAACCTGATGATGGAACTCCTTGACGAAACGTTGCTGTTTCACTTAATGAAGGACAATTGACCTGGCAAAATCTAAATTGGGTAATAATAAGTAATACTTGTTATCCTTTTGTACTTAAACCTGATAATGGAACTCTTAGCCGATACGTTGCTGTTACAGTTAATGAAGGACAATTTACTCGGCAAAAATCTAAATTGGGTATTTATATTTAAAACTTGTTGTTATCCTTATGTAATTAAACCTGATGATGGAACTCCTTGCCGAAACGTTGCTTTTACAGTTAATAAAGGACAATTGACTCGGCAAAAATCTAAACTGGGTATTCATAATTGAAACTTGTTGTTTTTCTTATGTAGTTAAACCTGTTGATGGAACTTTTTGCCGAAACGTTGCTGTTACAGTTAATGAATGACAATTGACTTGGCAAAATCTAAATTGGGTATTTATATTTAAAACTTGTTGTTATCCTTGTGTACTTAAACCTGATGATGGAACTCCTTGCCGAAACGTTGCTGTTACAGTTAATGAAAGACAATTGACTTGGCAAAATCTAAATTGGGTAATAATAATTAATACTTGTTGTTATCCTTATGTAGTTAAACCTGATGATGGAAATCCTTGCCGAAACGTTGCTGTTACAGTTAATAAAGGACAATTTACTCGACAAAATTCTATATTTGGTATTAGTAATTAAAACGTGTTGTTATCCATATGTACGTAAGCCTGGTGATGGAACTCCTTGCCGAAACGTTGCTGTTACAGTTAATAAAAGACAATTGATTTGGCAAAATCTAAATTGGGTAATAATAATTAATACTTGTTGTTATCCTTATGTACTTAAACCTGATGATGGAACTCTTTGACTAAACGTTGCTGTTACAGTAAAAAAAGGACAATTGACTCGGCAAAAATCTAAATTGGGAATTCATAATTAAAACTTGTTATCCTTATGTAATTAAACTTGATGATGGAACTCCTTGCCGAAACGTTGCTGTTACAGTTAATGAAAGACAATTGACTTGGCAAAATCTAAATTGGGTAATAATAATTAATACTTGTTGTTATCCTTATGTACTTAAACCTGATGATGGAACTCTGACGAAACGTTGCTGTTACAGTAAAAAAAGGACAATTGACTCGGTAAAAATCTAAATTAGGTATTTATATTTAAAATTTGTTGTTATCCTTATGTAATTAAACCTGATGATGGAACTCCTTGCCGAAACGTTGCTGTTACAGTTAATGAAAGACAATTGACCTGGCAAAATCTAAATTGGGTATTTATATTTAAAACTTGTTGTTATCCTTGTGTACTTAAACCTGATGATGGAACTCCTTGCCGAAACGTTGCTGTTACAGTTAATGAAAGACAATTGACTTGGCAAAATCTAAATTGGGTAATAATAATTAATACTTGTTGTTATCCTTATGTACTTAAACCTGATGATGGAACTCTTTGACGAAACGTTGCTGTTACAGTAAAAAAAGGACAATTGACTCGGCAAAAATCTAAATTGGGAATTCATAATTAAAACTTGTTGTTATCCTTATGTAATTAAACCTGATGATGGAACTCCTTTTCGAAACGTTGCTGTTACAGTTAATGAAAGACAATTGACTTGGCAAAATCTAAATTGGGTATTTATATTTAAAACTTGTTGTTATCCTTGTGTACTTAAACCTGATGATGGAACTCCTTGCCGAAACGTTGCTGTTACAGTTAATGAAAGACAATTGACTTGGCAAAATCTAAATTGGGTAATAATAATTAATACTTGTTGTTATCCTTATGTAGTTAAACCTGATGATGGAACTCCTTGCCGAAACGTTGCTGTTACAGTTAATAAAGGACAATTTACTCGACAAAAATCTATATTTGGTATTAGTAATTAAAACGTGTTGTTATCCATAAGTACGTGAGCCTGGTGATGGAACTCCTTGCCGAAACGTTGCTGTTACAGTTAATGAAAGACAATTGATTTGGCAAAATCTAAATTGGGTAATAATAATTAATACTTGTTGTTATCCTTATGTACTTAAACCTGATGATGGAACTCTTTGACGAAACGTTGCTGTTATAGTAAAAAAAGGACAATTGACGCGGTTAAAATCTAAATTGGGAATTCATAATTAAAACTTGTTGTTATCCTTATGTAATTAAACCTGATGATGGAACTCCTTGCCGAAACGTTGCTGTTACAGTTAATGAAAGACAATTGACTTTTCAAAATCTAAATTGGGTAATAATAATTAATAATTGTTGTTATCCTTATGTACTTAAACCTGATGGTGGAACTCTTTGACGAAACGTTGCTGTTACAGTAAAAAAAGGACAATTGACTCGGCAAAAATCTAAATTGGGAATTCATAATTAAAACTTGTTGTTATCCTTATGTACTTACGCCTGATGATGGAAAACTTTGCCAAAACGTGCCTGCTACAGTGAGTAAAAGACAATTGAATCGGCAAAATTTTATATTGGCTAATATTAATTAAAATGTGTGGTTATCCGTATGTCCCTACGCCTGATGATGGAATTCTTTGCCGAAACGATGCGTTTGCAGTTAATAAAAGACAATTGACTCGGCAAAAATCTAAATTGGGTATTAATAATTAAAACTTGTTATCCTTATGTAGTTAAACCTGATGCTGGAACTCTTTGCCGAAACGTTGCTGTTGCAGTTGATAAAGGACAATTGACTCGGCAAAAACCTAAACTGGGTATTCATAATTGAAACTTGTTGTTTTCCTTATATAGTTAAACCTGTTGATGGAACTCTTTGCCGAAACGTTGCTGTTGCAGTTAATAAAGGACAATTGACTCGGCAAAAATCTATAATGGGTATTCATAATTAAAACTTGTTGTTATCCTTATGTAATTAAACCTGACGATGGAACTTCTTGCCGAAACGTTGCTGTTACAGTTAATGAAAGACAATTGATTTGGCAAAATCTAAATTGGGTATTTATATTTAAAACTTGTTGTTATCCTTATGTAATTAAACCTGATGATGGAACTCCTTGCCGAAACGTTGCTGTTACAGTTAATGAAGGGCAATTAACTTGGCAAAATCTAAATTGGTTATTTATATTTAAAACTTGTTGTTATCCTTATGTAATTAAACCTGATGATGGAACTCCTTGCCGAAACGTTGCTGTAACAGTTAATGAAGGACAATTGACTCGGCAAAAATCTAAATTGGGTATTTATATTTAAAACTTGTTGTTATCCTTATGTAATGAAACCTGATGATGGAACTCCTTGCCGAAACGTTGCTGTAACAGTTAATGAAGGACAATTGACTCGGCAAAAATCTAAATTGGGTATTTATATTTAAAACTTGTTGTTATCCTTATGTAAATAAACCTGATGATGGAACTCCTTACCGAAACGTTGCTGTTACAGTAAATAAAGGACAATTGACGAGGCAAAAATCTAAATTGGGTATTTATATTTAAAACGGGTTGTTATCCATATGTAATTAAACCTGATGATGGACCTCCTTGACGAAACGTTGCTGTTTCACTTAATGAAGGACAATTGACCTGGCACAATCTAAATTGGGTAATAATAAGTAATACTTGTTATCCTTTTGTACTTAAACCTGATAATGGAACTCTTAGCCGATACGTTGCTGTTACAGTTAATGAAGCACAATTTAACCGCCAAAAATCTAAATTGGGTATTTATATTTAAAACGTGTTGTTATCCTTATGTAATTAAACCTGATGATGGAACTCCTTGCCGAAACGTTGCTTTTACAGTTAATAAAGGACAATTGACTCGGCAAAAATCTAAACTGGGTATTCATAATTGAAACTTGTTGTTTTTCTTATGTAGTTAAACCTGTTGATGGAACTTTTTGCCGAAACGTTGCTGTTGCAGTTAATAAAGGACAATTGACTCGGCAAAAATCTATATTGGGAATTCATAATTAAAACTTGTTATCCTTATGTAATTAAACCTGATGATGGAACTCCTTGCCGAAACGTTGCTGTTACAGTTAATGAAAGACAATTGACTTGGCAAAATCTAAATTGGGTATTTATATTTAAAACTTGTTGTTATCCTTGTGTACTTAAACCTGATGATGGAACTCCTTGCCGAAACGTTGCTGTTACAGTTAATGAAAGACAATTGACTTGGCAAAATCTAAATTGGGTAATAATAATTAATACTTGTTGTTATCCTTATGTAGTTAAACCTGATGATGGAAATCCTTGCCGAAACGTTGCTGTTACAGTTAATAAAGGACAATTTACTCGACAAAAATCTATATTTGGTATTAGTAATTAAAACGTGTTGTTATCCATATGTACGTAAGCCTGGTGATGGAACTCCTTGCCGAAACGTTGCTGTTACAGTTAATAAAAGACAATTGATTTGGCAAAATCTAAATTGGGTAATAATAATTAAAACTTGTTGTTATCCTTATGTACTTAAACCTGATGATGGAACTCTTTGACGAAACGTTGCTGTTATAGTAAAAAAAGGACAATTGACTCGGCAAAAATCTAAATTGGGAATTCATAATTAAAACTTGTTGTTATCCTTATGTAATTAACCTGATGATGGAACTCCTTGCCGAAACGTTGCTGTTACAGTTAATGAAAGACAATTGATTTGGCAAAATCTAAATTGGGTATTTATATTTAAAACTTGTTGTTATCCTTGTGTACTTAAACCTGATGATGGAACTCCTTGCCGAAACTTTGCTGTTACAGTTAATGAAAGACAATTGACTTGGCAAAATCTAAATTGGGTAATAATAATTAATACTTGTTGTTATCCCTATGTAGTTAAACCTGATGATGGAACTCCTTGCCGAAACGTTGCTGTTACAGTTAATAAAGGACAATTTACTCGACAAAAATCTAAATTGGGTATTAAAAATTAAAACGTGTTGTTATCCATATGTTCTTACGCCTGATGATGGAAAACTTTGCCAAAACTTGCCTGCTACAGTGAGTAAAGGACAATTGAATCGGCAAAATTTTAAATTGGGTAATATTAATTAAAATGTGTGGTTTTCCGTATGTACCTACGCCTGATGATGGAATTCTTTGCCATAACGTTGCGTTTGCAGTTAATAAAAGACAATTGACTCGGCAAAAATCTAAATTGGGTATTAATAATTAAAACTTGTTATCCTTATGTAGTTAAACCTGAAGCTGGAACTCTTTGCCGAAACGTTGCTGTTGCAGTTGATAAAGGACAATTGACTCGGCAAAAATCTAAACTGGGTATTCATAATTGAAACTTGTTGTTTTCCTTATGTAGTTAAACCTGTTGATGGAACTCTTTGCCGAAACGTTGCTGTTGCAGTTAATGAAAGACAATTGATTTGGCAAAATCTAAATTGGGTATTTATATTTAAAACTTGTTGTTATCCTTATGTAATTAAACCTGATGATGGAACTCCTTGCCGAAACGTTGCTGTTACAGTTGATGAAAGACAACTGACTTGGCAAAATCTAAATTGGGTATTTATATTTAAAACTTGTTGTTATCCTTATGTAATTAAACCTGACGATGGAACTCCTTGCCGAAACGTTGCTGTTACAGTTAATGAAGGACTATTGACTCGGCAAAAATCTAAATTGGGTATTTATATTTAAAACTTGTTGTTATCCTTATGTAATGAAACCTGATGATGGAACTCCTTGCCGAAACGTTGCTGTAACAGTTAATGAAGGACAATTGACTCGGCAAAAATCTAAATTGGGTATTTATATTTAAAGCTTGTTGTTATCCTTATGTAAATAAACCTGATGATGGAACTCCTTACCGAAACGTTGCTGTTACAGTAAATAGAGGACAATTGACTCGGCAAAAATCTAAATTGGGTATTTATATTTAAAACTGGTTGTTATCCATATGTAATTAAACCTGATCATGGAACTCCTTGCCGAAACGTTGCTGTTACAGTTAATGAAGGACAATTGACCTGGCAAAATTTAAATTGGGTAATAATAATTAATACTTGTTATCCTTTTGTACTTAAACCTGATAATGGAACTCTTAGCCGATACGTTGCTGTTACAGTTAATGAAGGACAATTTACTCGGCAAAAATCTAAATAGGGTATTTATATTTAAAACTTGTTGTTATTTTTATGTAATTAAACCTGATGATGGAACTCCTTGCCGAAACGTTGCTGTTACAGTTAATGAAAGTCAATTGACTTGGCAAAATCTAAATTGGGTAATAATAATTAATACTTGTTGTTATCCTTATGTACTTAAACCTGATGATGGAACTCTTTGACGAAACGTTGCTGTTACAGTAAAAAAAGGACAATTTACTCGGCAAAAATCTAAATTAGGTATTTATATTTAAAATTTGTTGTTATCCTTATGTAATTAAACCTGATGATGGAACTCCTTGCCGAAACGTTGCTGTTACAGTTAATGAAAGACAATTGACTTGGCAAAATCTAAATTGGGTATTTAAATTTAAAACTTGTTGTTATCCTTATGTAGTTAAACCTGATGATGGAACTCCTTGCCGAAACGTTGCTGTTACAGTTAATAAAGGACAATTTACTCGACAAAAATCTATATTTGGTATTAGTAATTAAAACGTGTTGTTATCCATATGTACGTAAGCCTGGTGATGGAACTCCTTGCCGAAACGTTGCTGTTACAGTTAATGAAAGACAATTGATTTGGCAAAATCTAAATTGGGTAATAATAATTAATACTTGTTGTTATCCTTATGTACTTAAACCTGGTGATGGAACTCCTTGCCGAAACGTTGCTGTTACAGTTAATGAAAGACAATTGATTTGGCAAAATCTAAATTGGGTAATAATAATTAATACTTGTTGTTATCCTTATGTACTTAAACCTGATGATGGAACTCCTTGCCGAAACGTTGCTGTTACAGTTAATGAAAGACAATTGATTTGGCAAAATCTAAATTGGGTAATAATATTTAATACTTGTTGTTATCCTTATGTACTTAAACCTGATGATGGAACTCTTTGACGAAACGTTGCTGTTATAGTAAAAAAAGGACAATTGACTCGGCAAAAATCTAAATTGGGAATTCATAATTAAAACTTGTTGTTATCCTTATGTAATTAACCTGATGATGGAACTCCTTGCCGAAACGTTGCTGTTACAGTTAATGAAAGACAATTGATTTGGCAAAATCTAAATTGGGTATTTATATTTAAAACTTGTTGTTATCCTTGTGTACTTAAACCTGATGATGGAACTCCTTGCCGAAACTTTGCTGTTACAGTTAATGAAAGACAATTGACTTGGCAAAATCTAAATTGGGTAATAATAATTAATACTTGTTGTTATCCTTATGTAGTTAAACCTGATGATGGAACTCCTTGCCGAAACGTTGCTGTTACAGTTAATAAAGGACAATTTACTCGACAAAAATCTAAATTGGGTATTAAAAATTAAAACGTGTTGTTATCCATATGTACTTACGCCTGATGATGGAAAACTTTGCCAAAACGTGCCTGCTACAGTGAGTAAAGGACAATTGAATCGGCAAAATTTTATATTGGGTAATATTAATTAAAATGTGTGGTTTTCCCTATGTACCTACGCCTGATGATGGAATTCTTTGCCAAAACGTTGCGTTTGCAGTTAATAAAAGACAATTGACTCGGCAAAAATCTAAATTGGGTATTAATAATTAAAACTTGTTATCCTTATGTAGTTAAACCTGAAGCTGGAACTCTTTGCCGAAACGTTGCTGTTGCAGTTGATAAAGGACAATTGACTCGGCAAAAATCTAAACTGGGTATTCATAATTGAAACTTGTTGTTTTCCTTATGTAGTTAAACCTGTTAATGGAACTCTTTGCCGAAACGTTGCTGTTGCAGTTAATGAAAGACAATTGATTTGGCAAAATCTAAATTGGGTATTTATATATAAAACTTGTTGTTATCCTTATGTAATTAAACCTGATGATGGAACTCCTTGCCGAAACGTTGCTGTTACAGTTAATGAAAGACAACTGACTTGGCAAAATCTAAATTGGGTATTTATATTTAAAACTTTTTGTTATCCTTATGTAATTAAACCAGACGATGGAACTCCTTGCCGAAACGTTGCTGTTACAGTTAATGAAAGACAATTGACTCGGCAAAAATCTAAATTGGGTATTTATATTTAAAACTTGTTGTTATCCTTATGTAAATAAACCTGATGATGGAACTCCTTACCGAAACGTTGCTGTTACAGTAAATAAAAGACAATTGACTCGGCAAAAATCTAAATTGGGTATTTATATTTAAAACTGGTTGTTATCCATATGTAATTAAACCTGATGATGGAACTCTTTGACGAAACGTTGCTGTTACAGTAAAAAAAGGACAATTGACTCGGCAAAAATCTAAATTAGGTATTTATATTTAAAATTTGTTGTTATCCTTATGTAATTAAACCTGATGATGGAACTCCTTGCCGAAACGTTGCTGTTACAGTTAATGAAAGACAATTGACTTGGCAAAATCTAAATTGGGTATTTATATTTAAAACTTGTTGTTATCCTTATGTAATTAAACCTGATGATGTAACTCCTTGCCGAAACGTTGCTGTTACAGTTAATAAAGGACAATTGACTCGACAAAAATCTAAATTGGGTATTAAAAATTAAAGCTTGTTGTTATCCTTGTGTACTTAAACCTGATGATGTAAGTCCTTGCCGAAACGTTGCTTTTACAGTTAATAAAGGACAATTGACTCGGCAAAAATCTAAACTGGGTATTCATAATTGAAACTTGTTGTTTTCCTTATGTAGTTAAACCTGTTGAGGAACTCTTTGCCGAAACGTTGCTGTTGCAGTTAATAAAGGACAATTGACTCGGCAAAAGTCTATATTGGGAATTCATAATTAAAACTTGTTGTTATCCTTATGTAATTAAACCTGATGATGGAACTCCTTGCCGAAACGTTGCTGTTACAGTTAATGAAAGACAATTGATTTGGCAAAATCTAAATTGGGTATTTATATTTAAAACTTGTTGTTATCCTTGTGTACTTAAACCTGATGATGGAACTCCTAGCCGAAACTTTGCTGTTACAGTTAATGAAAGACAATTGACTTGGAAAAATCTAAATTGCTTAATAATAATTAATACTTGTTGTTATCCTTATGTAGTTAAACCTGATGATGGAACTCCTTGCCGAAACGTTGCTGTTACTGTTATTAAAGGACAATTTACTCGACAAAAATCTAAATTGGGTATTAAAAATTAAAACGTGTTGTTATCCATATGTACTTACGCCTGATGATGGAAAACTTTGCCAAAACGTGCCTGCTACAGTGAGTAAAGGACAATTGAATCGGCAAAATTTTATATTGGGTAATATTAATTAAAATGTGTGGTTATCCGTATGTACCTACGCCTGATGATGGAATTCTTTGCCGAAACGTTGCGTTTGCAGTTAATAAAAGACAATTGACTCGGCAAAAATCTAAATTGGGTATTAATAATTAAAACTTGTTATCCTTATGTAGTTAAACCTGATGCTGGAACTCTTCGCCGAAACTTTGCTGTTGCAGTTGATAAAGGACAATTGGCTCGGCAAAAATCTAAACTGGGTATTCATAATTGAAACTTGTTGTTTTCCTTATGTAGTTAAACCTGTTGATGGAACTCTTTGCCGAAACGTTGCTGTTGCAGTTAATAAAGGACAATTGACTCGGCAAAAATCTATATTGGGAATTCATAATTAAAACTTGTTGTTATCCTTATGTAATTAAACCTGATGATGGAACTCCTTGCCGAAACGTTGCTGTTACAGTTAATGAAAAACAATAAATTTGGCAAAATCTGAATTGGTTATTTATATTTAAAACTTGTTGTTATCCTTATGTAATTAAACCTGATGATGGAACTCCTTGCCGAAACGTTGCTGTTACAGTTAATGAAGGACAATTGACTTGGCAAAATCTAAATTGGGTATTTATATTTAAAACTTGTTGTTATCCTTATGTAATTAAACCTGACGATGGAACTCCTTGCCGAAACGTTGCTGTTACAGTTAATGAAGGACAATTGACTCGGCAAAAATCTAAATTGGGTATTTATATTTAAAACTTGTTGTTATCCTTATGTAATGAAACCTGATGATGGAACTCCTTGCCGAAACGTTGCTGTAACAGTTAATAAAGGACAATTGACTCGGAAAAAATCTAAATTGGGTATTTATATTTAAAACTTGTTGTTATCCTTATGTAAATAAACCTGATGATGGAACTCCTTGCCGAAACGTTGCTGTTACAGTTAATGAAGGACAATTGACCTGGCAAAATCTAAATTGGGTAATAATAATTAATACTTGTTATCCTTTTGTACTTAAACCTGATAATGGAACTCTTAGCCGATACGTATCTGTTACAGTTAATGAAGGACAATTTACTCGGCAAAAATCTAAATTGGGTATTTATATTTAAAACTTGTTGTTATTTTTATGTAATTAAACCTGATGATGGAACTCCTTGCCGAAACTTTGCTGTTACAGTTAATGAAAGACCATTGACTTGGCAAAATCTAAATTGGGTAATAATAATTAATACTTGTTGTTATCCTTATGTAGTTAAACCTGATGATGGAACTCCTTGCCGAAACGTTGCTCTTACAGTTAATAAAGGACAATTTACTCGACAAAAATCTAAATTGGGTATTAAAAATTAAAACGTGTTGTTATCCATATATACTTACGCCTGATGATGGAAAACTTTGCCAAAACGTGCCTGCTACAGTGAGTAAAGGACAATTGAATCGGCAAAAATCTAAATTGGGTATTAATAATTAAAACTTGTTATCCTTATGTAGTTAAACCTGATGCTGGAACTCTTTCCCGAAACGTTGCTGTTACAGTTGATAAAGGACAATTGACTCGGCAAAAATCTAAACTGGGTATTCATAATTGAAACTTGTTGTTTTCCTTATGTAGTTAAACCTGTTGATGGAACTCTTTGCCGAAACGTTGCTGTTGCAGTTAATAAGGACAATTGACTCGGCAAAAATCTAAATTGGGTACTTATATTTAAAACTTGTTGTTATCCTTATGTAATTAAACCTGACGATGGAACTCCTTGCCGAAACGTTGCTGTTACAGTTAATGAAGCACAATTGACTCGGAAAAAAACTAAATTGGGTATTTATATTTAAAACTTGTTGTTATCCTTATGTAATGAAACCTGATGATGGAACTCCTTGCCGAAACGTTGCTGTTACAGTTAATAATGAACAATTGACTCGACAAAAATCTAAATTGGGTATTAAAAATTAAAACTTGAGGTTATCCTTATGTAATTAAACCTGATGATGGAACTCTTTTCCGAAACGTTGCTGTTACAGTTAGTAAAGGACAATTGACTCGACAAAAATCTAAATTGGGTATTAAAAATGAAAACTTGTTGTTATCCTTGTGTACTTAAACCTGATGAAGGAACTCCTTGCCGAAATGTTGCTGTTACAGTAATGAAGGACAATTGACTTGGCAAAATCTAAATTGGGTAATAATAATTAATACTAGTTATCCTTTTGTACATAAACCTGATATTGGAACTCTTAGCCGATACGTTGCTGTTACAGTTAATGAAGGACTATTGACTCGGCAAAAATCTAAATTTTGTATTTATATTTAAAACTTGTTGTTATCCTTATGTAATTAAACCCGATGATGGAACTCCATGACGAAACGTTGCTGTTACAGTTAATGAAAGACAATTGACTCGGCAAAAATCTTAATTGGGTATTTATATTTAAAACTTGTTGTTATCCTTATGTACCTAAATCTGATGATGGAACTCTTTGCCGAAACGTTGTGTTACAGTAATGAAGGACAATTGACTTGGCAAAATCTAAATTGGGTAATAATAATTATTACTTGTTATCCTTTTGTACTTAATCCTGATAATGGAACTCTTAGCCGATACGTTGCTGTTACAGTTAATGAAGGACAATTGACTCGGCAAAAATCTAAATTGGGTATTTATATTTAAAACTTGTTGTTATCCTTATGTAATTAAACCTGATGATGGAACTCCTTGCCGAAAGGTTGCTGTTATAGTTAATGAAGGATAATTGACACGGCAAAATCTAAATTGGGTAATAATAATTAATACTTGTTATCCTTTTGTACTTAAACCTTATAATGGAACTCTTAGCCGATACGTTGCTGTTACAGTTAATGAAGGACAATTGACTCGGCATAAATCTAAATTGGGTATTTATATTTAAAACTTGTTGTTATGCTTATGTAATTAAACCTGATGATGGAACTCCTTGCCGAAGCGTTGCTGTTACAGTTATTAAGGACAATTGACTCGACAAAAATCTAAATTGGGTATTTATATTTAAAACTTGTTGTTATCCTTATGTAATTAAACCTGATGATGGAACTCCTTGCCGAAACGTTGCTGTTACAGTTAATAAAGGACAATTGACTCGACAAAAATCTAAATTGGGTATTAAAAATTAAAACTTGTTGTTATCCTTGTGTACTTAAACCAGATGATGGAACTCCTTGCCGAAACGTTGCTGTTACAGTTAATAAAGGGCAATTGAATCTGCAAAAATCTAAATTAGGTATTTATATTTAAAACTTGTTGTTATCCTTATGTACTTAAACCTGATGATGGAACTCCTTGCCGAAACGTTGCTGTTACAGTTAATAAAGGACAATTGACTCGATAAAAAATCTAAATTGGGTAATAATAATTAATACTTGTTATCCTTTCGTACATAAACCTGATAATGGAACTCTTAGCCGATACGTTGCTGTTACAGTTAATGAAGGACTATTGACTCGGCAAAAATCTAAATTGGGTATTTATATTTAAAACTTGTTGTTATCCTTATGTACTTAAACCTGATGATGGAACTCCTTGCCAAAACGTTGCTGTTACTGTTAATAAAGGACAATTGACTCGACAAAAATCTAAATTGGGTATTAAAAATTAAAACTTGTTGTTATCCTTATGTAATTAAACCTGATGATGGAACTCCTTACCGAAACGTAGCTGTTACAGTTAATAAAGGACAATTGACTCGACAAAAATCTAAATTGGGTAATAATAATTAATACTTGTTATCCTTTTGAACTTAAACCTGATAATGGAACTCTTAGCCGATACGTTGCTGTTACAGTTAATGAAAGACAATTGACTCGGCAAAAATCTAAATTGGGTATTTATATTTAAAACTTGTTGTTATCCTTATGTAATTAAACCTGATGATGGAACTCCTTGCCGAAACGTTGCTGTTACAGTTAATAAAGGACAATTGACTTGGCAAAATCTAAATTGGGTATTTATATTTTAAACTTGTTGTTATCCTCATGTAATTAAACCTGATGATGGAACTCCTTACCGAAACGTTGCTGTTGCAGTTAATAAAGGACAATTGACTCGGCAAAAATCTAAATTGGGTATTTATATTTAAAACTTGTTGTTATCCTCATGTAATTAAACCTGATGATGGAACTCCTTGCCGAAACGTTGCTGTTGCAGTTAATAAAGGACAATTGACTCGGCAAAAATCTAAATTGGGTATTTATATTTAAAACTTGTTGTTATCCTTATGTAATTAAACCTGATAATGGAACTCCTTGCCGAAACGTTGCTGTTACAGATAATAAAATACAATTGACTCGACAAAAATCTAAATTGGGTATTAAAAATTAAAACTTGTTGTTATCCTTGTGTACTAAAACCTGATGATGGAACTCTTTGACGAAACGTTGCTGTTACAGTTAATAAAGGACAATTGACTCGGCAAAATCTAAATTGGGTAATAATAATTAATACTTGTTATCCTTTTGTACTTAAACCTGATAATGGAACTCTTAGCCGATACGTTGGTGTTACAGTTAATGAAGGACAATTGACTCGGCAAAAATCTAAATTGGGTATTTATATTTAAAACTTGTTGTTATCCTTATGTAATTAAACCTGATGATGGAACTCCAAGACGAAACGTTGCTGTTACAGTTAATGAAAGACAATTGATTCGGCAAAAATCTAAATTGGGTATTTATATTTAAAACTTGTGTTATCATTATGTACCTAAATCTGATGATGGAACTCTTTGCCGAAACGTTGTGTTACAGTTAATGAAGGACAATTGACTCGGCAAAAATCTAAATTGGGTATTTATATTTAAAACTTGTTGTTATCTTTATGTAATTAAACCTTATGATGGAACTCCTTGCCGAAAGGTTGCTGTTACAGTTAATGAAGGATAATTGAATTGGCAAAATCTAAATTGGGAAATAATAATTAATAAGCCTACTTGTTATCCTTTTGTACTTAAACCTGATAATGGAACTCTTAGCCGATTCATTGCTGTTACAGTTAATGAAGGACAATTGACTCGGCATAAATCTAAATTGGGTATTTATATTTAAAACTTGATGTTATGCTTATGTAATTAAACCTGATGATGGAACTCATTGCCGAAACGTTGCTGTTACAGTTATTAAGGACAATTGACTCGACAAAAATCTAAATTGGGTATTTATATTTAAAACTTGTTGTTATCCTTATGTAATTAAACCTGATGATGGAGCTCCTTGCCGAAACGTTGCTGTTGCAGTTAATAAAGGACAATTGACTCGGCAAAAATCTAAATTGGGTATTTATATTTAAAACTTGTTGTTATCCTTTTGTAATTAAACCTGATAATGGAACTCCTTGCCGAAACGTTGCTGTTACAGTTAATAAAGGACAATTGACTCGGCAAAAATCTAAATTGGGTATTTATATTTAAAACTTGTTGTTATCCTTATGTAATTAAACCTGATGATGGAACTCCTTGCCGAAACGTTGCTGTTACAGTTAATAAATGACAATTGACTCTGCAAAAATCTAAATTGGGTATTTATATTTAAAACTTGTTGTTATCCTTATGTAATTAAACCTGATGATGGAACTCCTTGCCGAAACGTTGCTGTTGCAGTTAATAAAGGACAATTGACTCGGCAAAAATCTAAATTGGGTATTTATATTTAAAACTTGTTGTTATCCTTATGTAATTAAACCTGATGATGGAACTCCTTGCCGAAACGTTGCTGTTACAGTTAATAAAATACAATTGACTCGACAAAAATCTAAATTGGATATTAAAAATTAAAACTTGTTGTTATCCTTGTGTACTAAAACCTGATGATGGAACTCTTTGACGAAACGTTGCTGTTACAGTTAATAAAGGACAATTGGCTCGGCAAAATCTAAATTGGGTAATAATAATTAATACTTGTTATCCTTTTGTACTTAAACCTGATAATGGAACTCTTAGCCGATACGTTGCTGTTACAGTTAATAAAGGACAATTGACTCGGCAAAAATCTAAATTGGGTATTTATATTTAAAACTTGTTGTTATCCTTATGTAATTAAACCTGATGATGGAACTCCTTGCCGAAACGTTGCGGTTACAGTTAATAAATGACAATTGACTCTGCAAAAATCTAAATTGGGAATTAATATTTAAAACTTGTTGTTATCCCTATGAAAATAAACCTGATGATGGAACTCCTTGCCGGAAGGTTGCTGTTACAGTTAATGAAGGATAATTGAATTGGCAAAATCTAAATTGGGTAATAATAATTAATAGGCCTACTTGTTATCCTTTTGTACTTAAACCTGATAATGGAACTCTTAGCCGATACGTTGCTGTTACAGTTAATGAAGGACCATTGACTCGGCATAAATCTAAATTGGGTATTTATATTTAAAACTTGATGTTATGCTTATGTAATTAAACCTGAGGATGGAACTCCTTGCCGAAACGTTGCTGTTACAGTTATTAAGGACAATTGACTCGAAAAAAATCTAAATTGGGTATTTATATTTAAAACTTGTTGATATCTTTATGTAATTAAACCTGGTGATGGAGCTCCTTGCCGAAACGTTACTGTTGCAGTTAATAAAGGACAATTGACTCGCCAAAAATCTAAATTGGGTATTTATATTTAAAACTTGTTGTTATCCTTATGTAATTAAACCTGATAATGGAACTCCTTGCCGAAACGTTGCTGTTACAGTTAATAAAGGACAATTGACTCGACAAAAATTTAAATTTGGTATTTATATTTAAAACTTGTTGTTATCCTTGTGTACTTAAACCTGATAACGGAACTCCTTGCCGAAACGTTGCTGTTACAGTTAATAAAGGACAATTGACATTGCAAAAATCTGAATTGGGTATTTATATTTAAAACTTGATGTAATCCTTATGTAATTAATCCTGATGATGGAACTCCTTGCCGAAACGTTGCTGTTACAGTTAATAAAGGACAATTGACTCTGCAAAAATCTAAATTGGGTATTTATATTTAAAACTTGTTGTTATTCTTATGTAATTAAACCTGATAATGGAACTCCTTGCCGAAACGTTGCTGTTACAGTTAATAAAATACAATTGACTCGGCAAAAATCTAAATTGGGTATTTATATTTAAAACTTGTTGTTATCCTTATCTACCTAAATCTGATGATGGAACTCTTTGCCGAAACGTTGTGTTACAGTAATGTAGGACAATTGACTTGGCGAAATCTAAATTGGGTAATAATAATTACTTGTTATCCTTTTGTACTTAATCCTGATAATGGAACTCTTAGCCGATACGTTGCTGTTACAGTTATTGAAGGACAATTGACTCGGCAAAAATCTAAATTGGGTATTTATATTTAAAACTTGTTGTTATCCTTATGTAATTAAACCTGATGATGGAACTCCTTGCCGAAAGGTTGCTGTTACAGTTAATGAAGGATAATTGACTTGACAAAATCTAAATTGGGTAATAATAATTAATACTTGTCTTCCTTTTGTACTTAAATTTGATAATGGAACTTTTAGCCGATACGTTCCTGTTACAGTTAATGAAGGACAATTGACTCGGCAAAAATCTAAATTGGGTATTTATATTTAAAACTTGTAGTTATCCTTGTGTACTTAAACCTGATGATGGAAGTCCTTGCCGAAACGTTGCTGTTACAGTTAATAAAGGACAATTGACTCGACAAAAATCTAAATTGGGTATTAAAAATTAATACTTGTTATCCTTTTGTACTTAAACCTGATAATGGAACTCTTCGCCGATACGTTGCTGTTACAGTTAATGAAGGACAATTTACTCGGCAAAAATCTAAATTGGGTATTTATATTTAAAACTTGTTGTTATCCTTATGTAATTAAACCTGATGATGGAACTCCTTGCCGAAACGTTGCTATTACAGTTAATAAAGGACAATTGACTCGGCAAAAATCTAAATTGGGTATTAAAAATTAAAACTTGTTCTTATCCTTGTGTACTTAAACCTGATGATGGGACTCTTTGACGAAACGTTGCTGTTACAGTCAATAAAGGACAATTGACAAGACATATTCTAAATTGGGTATTAAAAATTAAAACTTGTTTTTATCCTTGTGTACTTAAACCTGATGATGGAACTCCTTGCCGAAACGTTGCATTACAGTTAATAAAGGACAATTGACTCGACAAAAATCTAAATTGGGTATTTATATTTAAAACTTGTTGTTATCCTTATGTAATTAAACCTGATGATGGAACTCCTTGCCGAAACGTTGCTGTTACAGTTAATAAAGGACAATTGACTCGACAAAAATTTAAATTGGGTATTACAAATTAAAACTTGTTGTTATCCTTGTGTACTTAAACCAGATGATGGAACTCCTTGCCGAAACGTTGCTGTTACAGTTAATAAAACACAATTGACTCGGCAAAAATCTAAATTGGGTATTTATATTTAAAACTTGTTGTTATCCTTATGTAATTAAACCTGATGATGGAACTCCTTGCCGAAACGTTGCTGTTACAGTTAATAATGAACAATTGACTCGACAAAAATCTAAATTGGGTATTAAAAATTAAAACTTGAGGTTATCCTTATGTAATTAAACCTGATGATGGAACTCTTTTCCGAAACGTTGCTGTTACAGTTAGTAAAGGACAATTGACTCGACAAAAATCTAAATTGGGTATTCAAAATGAAAACTTGTTGTTATCCTTGTGTACTTAAACCTGATGATGGAACTCCTTGCCGAAATGTTGCTGTTACAGTAATGAAGGACAATTGACTTGGCAAAATCTAAATTGGGTAATAATAATTAATACTAGTTATCCTTTTGTACATAAACCTGATATTGGAACTCTTAGCCGATACGTTGCTGTTACAGTTAATGAAGGACTATTGACTCGGCAAAAATCTAAATTGGGTATTTATATTTAAAACTTGTTGTTATCCTTATGTAATTAAACCCGATGATGGAACTCCATGACGAAACGTTGCTGTTACAGTTAATGAAAGACAATTGACTCGGCAAAAATCTTAATTGGGTATTTATATTTAAAACTTGTTGTTATCCTTATGTACCTAAATCTGATGATGGAACTCTTTGCCGAAACGTTGTGTTACAGTAATGAAGGACAATTGACTTGGCAAAATCTAAATTGGGTAATAATAATTATTACTTGTTATCCTTTTGTACTTAATCCTGATAATGGAACTCTTAGCCGATACGTTGCTGTTACAGTTAATGAAGGACAATTGACTCGGCAAAAATCTAAATTGGGTATTTATATTTAAAACTTGTTGTTATCCTTATGTAATTAAACCTGATGATGGAACTCCTTGCCGAAAGGTTGCTGTTATAGTTAATGAAGGATAATTGACACGGCAAAATCTAAATTGGGTAATAATAATTAATACTTGTTATCCTTTTGTACTTAAACCTTATAATGGAACTCTTAGCCGATACGTTGCTGTTACAGTTAATGAAGGACAATTGACTCGGCATAAATCTAAATTGGGTATTTATATTTAAAACTTGTTGTTATGCTTATGTAATTAAACCTGATGATGGAACTCCTTGCCGAAGCGTTGCTGTTACAGTTATTAAGGACAATTGACTCGACAAAAATCTAAATTGGGTATTTATATTTAAAACTTGTTGTTATCCTTATGTAATTAAACCTGATGATGGAACTCCTTGCCGAAGCGTTGCTGTTACAGTTAATAAAGGACAATTGACTCGGCAAAAATCTAAATTTGTATTTATATTTAAAACTTGTTGTTATCCTTATGTAATTAAACCTGATGATGGAACTCCTTGCCGAAACGTTGCTGTTACAGTTAATAAAGGACAATTGACTCGACAAAAATCTAAATTGGGTATTAAAAATTAAAACTTGTTGTTATCCTTGTGTACTTAAACCAGATGATGGAACTCCTTGCCGAAACGTTGCTGTTACAGTTAATAAAGGGCAATTGAATCTGCAAAAATCTAAATTAGGTATTTATATTTAAAACTTGTTGTTATCCTTATGTACTTAAACCTGATGATGGAACTCCTTGCCGAAACGTTGCTGTTACAGTTAATAAAGGACAATTGACTCGATAAAAAATCTAAATTGGGTAATAATAATTAATACTTGTTATCCTTTCGTACATAAACCTGATAATGGAACTCTTAGCCGATACGTTGCTGTTACAGTTAATGAAGGACTATTGACTCGGCAAAAATCTAAATTGGGTATTTATATTTAAAACTTGTTGTTATCCTTATGTACTTAAACCTGATGATGGAACTCCTTGCCAAAACGTTGCTGTTACTGTTAATAAAGGACAATTGACTCGACAAAAATCTAAATTGGGTATTAAAAATTAAAACTTGTTGTTATCCTTATGTAATTAAACCTGATGATGGAACTCCTTGCCGAAACGTAGCTGTTACAGTTAATAAAGGACAATTGACTCGACAAAAATCTAAATTGGGTAATAATAATTAATACTTGTTATCCTTTTGAACTTAAACCTGATAATGGAACTCTTAGCCGATACGTTGCTGTTACAGTTAATGAAAGACAATTGACTCGGCAAAAATCTAAATTGGGTATTTATATTTAAAACTTGTTGTTATCCTTATGTAATTAAACCTGATGATGGAACTCCTTGCCGAAACGTTGCTGTTACAGTTAATAAAGGACAATTGACTTGGCAAAATCTAAATTGGGTATTTATATTTTAAACTTGTTGTTATCCTCATGTAATTAAACCTGATGATGGAACTCCTTACCGAAACGTTGCTGTTGCAGTTAATAAAGGACAATTGACTCGGCAAAAATCTAAATTGGGTATTTATATTTAAAACTTGTTGTTATCCTCATGTAATTAAACCTGATGATGGAACTCCTTGCCGAAACGTTGCTGTTGCAGTTAATAAAGGACAATTGACTCGGCAAAAATCTAAATTGGGTATTTATATTTAAAACTTGTTGTTATCCTTATGTAATTAAACCTGATAATGGAACTCCTTGCCGAAACGTTGCTGTTACAGATAATAAAATACAATTGACTCGACAAAAATCTAAATTGGGTATTAAAAATTAAAACTTGTTGTTATCCTTGTGTACTAAAACCTGATGATGGAACTCTTTGACGAAACGTTGCTGTTACAGTTAATAAAGGACAATTGACTCGGCAAAATCTAAATTGGGTAATAATAATTAATACTTGTTATCCTTTTGTACTTAAACCTGATAATGGAACTCTTAGCCGATACGTTGGTGTTACAGTTAATGAAGGACAATTGACTCGGCAAAAATCTAAATTGGGTATTTATATTTAAAACTTGTTGTTATCCTTATGTAATTAAACCTGATGATGGAACTCCATGACGAAACGTTGCTGTTACAGTTAATGAAAGACAATTGATTCGGCAAAAATCTAAATTGGGTATTTATATTTAAAACTTGTGTTATCATTATGTACCTAAATCTGATGATGGAACTCTTTGCCGAAACGTTGTGTTACAGTTAATGAAGGACAATTGACTCGGCAAAAATCTAAATTGGGTATTTATATTTAAAACTTGTTGTTATCTTTATGTAATTAAACCTTATGATGGAACTCCTTGCCGAAAGGTTGCTGTTACAGTTAATGAAGGATAATTGAATTGGCAAAATCTAAATTGGGAAATAATAATTAATAAGCCTACTTGTTATCCTTTTGTACTTAAACCTGATAATGGAACTCTTAGCCGATACATTGCTGTTACAGTTAATGAAGGACAATTGACTCGGCATAAATCTAAATTGGGTATTTATATTTAAAATTTGATGTTATGCTTATGTAATTAAACCTGATGATGGAACTCATTGCCGAAACGTTGCTGTTACAGTTATTAAGGACAATTGACTCGACAAAAATCTAAATTGGGTATTTATATTTAAAACTTGTTGTTATCCTTATGTAATTAAACCTGATGATGGAGCTCCTTGCCGAAACGTTGCTGTTGCAGTTAATAAAGGACAATTGACTCGGCAAAAATCTAAATTGGGTATTTATATTTAAAACTTGTTGTTATCCTTTTGTAATTAAACCTGATAATGGAACTCCTTGCCGAAACGTTGCTGTTACAGTTAATAAAGGACAATTGACTCGGCAAAAATCTAAATTGCGTATTTATATTTAAAACTTGTTGTTATCCTTATGTAATTAAACCTGATGATGGAACTCCTTGCCGAAACGTTGCTGTTACAGTTAATAAATGACAATTGACTCTGCAAAAATCTAAATTGGGTATTTATATTTAAAACTTGTTGTTATCCTTATGTAATTAAACCTGATGATGGAACTCCTTGCCGAAACGTTGCTGTTGCAGTTAATAAAGGACAATTGACTCGGCAAAAATCTAAATTGGGTATTTATATTTAAAACTTGTTGTTATCCTTATGTAATTAAACCTGATGATGGAACTCCTTGCCGAAACGTTGCTGTTACAGTTAATAAAATACAATTGACTCGACAAAAATCTAAATTGGATATTAAAAATTAAAACTTGTTGTTATCCTTGTGTACTAAAACCTGATGATGGAACTCTTTGACGAAACGTTGCTGTTACAGTTAATAAAGGACAATTGGCTCGGCAAAATCTAAATTGGGTAATAATAATTAATACTTGTTATCCTTTTGTACTTAAACCTGATAATGGAACTCTTAGCCGATACGTTGCTGTTACAGTTAATAAAGGACAATTGACTCGGCAAAAATCTAAATTGGGTATTTATATTTAAAACTTGTTGTTATCCTTATGTAATTAAACCTGATGATGGAACTCCTTGCCGAAACGTTGCGGTTACAGTTAATAAATGACAATTGACTCTGCAAAAATCTAAATTGGGAATTTATATTTAAAACTTGTTGTTATCCTTATGAAAATAAACCTGATGATGGAACTCCTTGCCGGAAGGTTGCTGTTACAGTTAATGAAGGATAATTGAATTGGCAAAATCTAAATTGGGTAATAATAATTAATAGGCCTACTTGTTATCCTTTTGTACTTAAACCTGATAATGGAACTCTTAGCCGATACGTTGCTGTTACAGTTAATGAAGGACCATTGACTCGGCATAAATCTAAATTGGGTATTTATATTTAAAACTTGATGTTATGCTTATGTAATTAAACCTGAGGATGGAACTCCTTGCCGAAACGTTGCTGTTACAGTTATTAAGGACAATTGACTCGAAAAAAATCTAAATTGGGTATTTATATTTAAAACTTGTTGATATCTTTATGTAATTAAACCTGGTGATGGAGCTCCTTGCCGAAACGTTACTGTTGCAGTTAATAAAGGACAATTGACTCGCCAAAAATCTAAATTGGGTATTTATATTTAAAACTTGTTGTTATCCTTATGTAATTAAACCTGATAATGGAACTCCTTGCCGAAACGTTGCTGTTACAGTTAATAAAGGACAATTGACTCGACAAAAATTTAAATTTGGTATTTATATTCAAAACTTGTTGTTATCCTTGTGTACTTAAACCTGATAACGGAACTCCTTGCCGAAACGTTGCTGTTACAGTTAATAAAGGACAATTGACATTGCAAAAATCTGAATTGGGTATTTATATTTAAAACTTGATGTAATCCTTATGTAATTAATCCTGATGATGGAACTCCTTGCCGAAACGTTGCTGTTACAGTTAATAAAGGACAATTGACTCTGCAAAAATCTAAATTGGGTATTTATATTTAAAACTTGTTGTTATTCTTATGTAATTAAACCTGATAATGGAACTCCTTGCCGAAACGTTGCTGTTACAGTTAATAAAATACAATTGACTCGGCAAAAATCTAAATTGGGTATTTATATTTAAAACTTGTTGTTATCCTTATCTACCTAAATCTGATGATGGAACTCTTTGCCGAAACGTTGTGTTACAGTAATGTAGGACAATTGACTTGGCGAAATCTAAATTGGGTAATAATAATTACTTGTTATTCTTTTGTACTTAATCCTGATAATGGAACTCTTAGCCGATACGTTGCTGTTACAGTTATTGAAGGACAATTGACTCGGCAAAAATCTAAATTGGGTATTTATATTTAAAACTTGTTGTTATCCTTATGTAATTAAACCTGATGATGGAACTCCTTGCCGAAAGGTTGCTGTTACAGTTAATGAAGGATAATTGACTTGACAAAATCTAAATTGGGTAATAATAATTAATACTTGTCTTCCTTTTGTACTTAAATTTGATAATGGAACTTTTAGCCGATACGTTCCTGTTACAGTTAATGAAGGACAATTGACTCGGCAAAAATCTAAATTGGGTATTTATATTTAAAACTTGTAGTTATCCTTGTGTACTTAAACCTGATGATGGAAGTCCTTGCCGAAACGTTGCTGTTACAGTTAATAAAGGACAATTGACTCGACAAAAATCTAAATTGGGTATTAAAAATTAATACTTGTTATCCTTTTGTACTTAAACCTGATAATGGAACTCTTCGCCGATACGTTGCTGTTACAGTTAATGAAGGACAATTTACTCGGCAAAAATCTAAATTGGGTATTTATATTTAAAACTTGTTGTTATCCTTATGTAATTAAACCTGATGATGGAACTCCTTGCCGAAACGTTGCTATTACAGTTAATAAAGGACAATTGACTCGGCAAAAATCTAAATTGGGTATTAAAAATTAAAACTTGTTCTTATCCTTGTGTACTTAAACCTGATGATGGGACTCTTTGACGAAACGTTGCTGTTACAGTCAATAAAGGACAATTGACAAGACATATTCTAAATTGGGTATTAAAAATTAAAACTTGTTTTTATCCTTGTGTACTTAAACCTGATGATGGAACTCCTTGCCGAAACGTTGCATTACAGTTAATAAAGGACAATTGACTCGACAAAAATCTAAATTGGGTATTTATATTTAAAACTTGTTGTTATCCTTATGTAATTAAACCTGATGATGGAACTCCTTGCCGAAACGTTGCTGTTACAGTTAATAAAGGACAATTGACTCGACAAAAATTTAAATTGGGTATTACAAATTAAAACTTGTTGTTATCCTTGTGTACTTAAACCAGATGATGGAACTCCTTGCCGAAACGTTGCTGTTACAGTTAATAAAACACAATTGACTCGGCAAAAATCTAAATTGGGTATTTATATTTAAAACTTGTTGTTATCCTTATGTAATTAAACCTGATGATGGAACTCCTTGCCGAAACGTTGCTGTTACAGTTAATAAATGACAATTGACTCTGCAAAAATCTAAATTGGGTATTTATATTTAAAACTTGTTGTTATTCTTATGTAATTAAACCTGATAATGGAACTTCTTGCCGAAACGTTCCTGTTACAGTTAATAAAATACAATTGACTCGACAAAAATCTAAATTGGGTATTAAAAATTAAAACTTGTTGTTATCCTTGTGTACTAAAACCTGATGATGGAACTTTTTGACGAAACGTTGCTGTTACAGTTAATAAAGGACAATTGACTCGGCAAAATCTAAATTGGGTAATAATAATTAATACTTGTTATCCTTTTGTACTTAAACCTGATAATGGAACTCTTAGCCGATACGTTGCTGTTACAGTTAATGAAGGACAATTGACTCGGCAAAAATCTAAATTGGGTATTTATATTTAAAACTTGTTGTTATCCTTATTTAATTAAACCTGATGATGGAACTCCTTGCCGGAAGGTTGCTGTTACAGTTAATGAAGGATAATTGAATTGGCAAAATTTAAATTGGGTAATAATAATTAATAGGCCTACTTGTTATCCTTTTGTACTTAAACCTGATAATGGAACTCTTAGCTGATACGTTGCTGTTATAGTTAATGAAGGACAATTGACTCGGCATAAATCTAAATTGGGTATTTATATTTAAAACTTGATGTTATGCTTATGTAATTAAACCTGATGATGGAACTGCTTGCCGAAACGTTGCTGTTACAGTTATTAAGGACAATTGACTCGACAAAAATCTAAATTGGGTATTTATATTTAAAACTTTTTGTTATCCTTATGTAATTAAACCTGATGATGGAGCTCCTTGCCGAAAGGTTGCTGTTGCAGTTAATAACGGACAATTCACTCGGCAAAAATCTAAATTGGGTATTTATATTTAAAACTTGCTGTTATCCTTATGTAATTAAACCTGATGATGGAGCTCCTTGCCGAAACGTTGCTGTTGCAGTTAATAAAAGACAATTGACTCGCCAAAAATATAAATTGGGTATTTATATTTAAAACTTGTTGTTATGCTTATGTAATTAAACCTGATAATGGAACTCCTTGCCGAAACGTTGCTGTTACAGTTAATAAAGGACAATTGACTCGACAAAAATTTAAATTTGGTATTTATATTTACAACTTGTTGTTATCCTTGTGTACTTAAACCTGATAACGGAACTCCTTGCCGAAACGTTGCTGTTACAGTTAATAAAGGACAATTGACTCTGCAAAAATCTAAATTGGGTATTTATATTTAAAACTTGTTGTTATCCTTATGTACCTAAATCTGATGATGGAACTCTTTGCCGAAACGTTGTGTTACAGTAATGAAGGACAATTGACTTGGCAAAATCTAAATTGGGTAATAATAATTATTACTTCTTATCCTTTTGTACTTAATCCTGATAATGGAACTCTTAGCCGATACTTTATTGTTACAGTTATTGAAGGACAATCGACTCGGCAAAAATCTAAATTGGGTATTTATTGTTAAAACTTGTTGTTATCCCTATGTAAATAAACCTGATGATGGAACTCCTTGCCGAAAGGTTGCTGTTACAGTTAATGAAGGATAATTGACTTGACAAAATCTAAATTGGGTAATAATAATTAATACTTGTCTTCCTTTTGTACTTAAACCTGATAATGGAACTCTTAGCCGATACGTTGCTGTTACAGTTAATGAAGGACAATTGACTCGGCAAAAATCTAAATTGGGTATTTATATTTAAAACTTGTTGTTATCCTTACGTAATTAAACCTGATGATGGAACTCCATGACGAAACGTTGCTGTTACAGTTAATGAAAGACAATTGACTCGGCAAAAATCTAAATTGGGTATTTATATTTAAAACTTGTTGTTATCCTTATGTACCTAAATCTGATGATGGGACTCTTTGCCGAAACGTTGTGTTACAGTTAATGAAGGACAATTGACTTGGCAAAATCTAAATTGGGTAATAATAATTAATACTTGTTATCCTTTTGTACTTAAACCTGATAATGGAACTCTTAGCCGATACGTTGCTGTTACAGTTATTGAAGGACAATTGACTCGACAAAAATCTAAATTGGGTATTTATAATTAAAACTTGTTGTTATCCTTATGTAATTAAACCTGATGATGGAACTCCTTGCCGAAAGGTTGCTGTAACAGTTAATGAAGGATAATTGACTTGGCAAAATCTAAATTGGGTAATAATAATTAATACTTGTTATTCTTTTGTACTTAAACCTGATAATGGAACTCCTTGCCGAAACGTTGCTGCTACAGTTATTGAAGGACAATTGACTCGGCAAAAATCTAAATTGGGTATTTATATTTAAAACTCTTTGTTATGCTTATGTAATTAAACCTGATGATGGAACTCCTTGCCGAAACGTTGCTGTTACAGTTATTAAGGACAATTGACTCGACAAAAATCTAAATTGGGTATTTATATTTAAAACTTGTTGTTATCCTTATGTACTTAAACCTGATGATGGAACTCCTTGCCGAAACGTTGCTGTTACAGTTAATAAAGGACAATTGACTCGACAAAAATCTAAATTGGGTATTAAAAATTAAAACTTGTTGTTATCCTTATGTAATTAAACCTGATGATGGAACTCCTTGCCGAAACGTTGCTGTTACAGTTAATAAAGAACAATTGACTCGGCAAAAATCTAAATTATTAAAAATTAAAACTTGTTGTTATCCTTATGTAATTAAACCTGATGATGGAACTCTGTTCCGAAACGTTGCTGTTACAGTTAGTAAAGGACAATTGACTCGACTAAAATCTAAATTGGGTATTAAAAATGAAAACTTGTGGTTATCCTTGTGCACTTAAAACTGATGATGGAAGTCCTTGCCGAAACGTTGCTGTTACAGTTAATAAAGGACAATTGACTCGACAAAAATCTAAATTGGGTATTAAAAATTAAAACTTGTTGTTATCCTTGTGTACTTAAACCTGATGATGGAACTCCTTGCCGAAACGTTGCTGTTACAGTTAATAAAGAACAATTGACTCGACAAAAATCTAAATTATTAAAAATTAAAACTTGTTGTTATCCTTATGTAATTAAACCTGATGATGGAACTCTGTTCCGAAACGTTGCTGTTACAGTTAGTAAAGGACAATTGACTCGACTAAAATCTAAATTGGGTATTAAAAATGAAAACTTGTGGTTATCCTTGTGCACTTAAACCTGATGATGGAAGTCCTTGCCGAAACGTTGCTGTTACAGTTAATAAAGGACAATTGACTCGACAAAAATCTAAATTGGGTATTAAAAATTAATACTTGTTATCCTTTTGTACTTAAACCTGATAATGGAACTCTTAGCCGATACGTTGCTGTTACTGTTAATGAAGGACAATTGACTCGGCAAAAATCTAAATTGGGTATTTATATTTAAAACTTGTTGTTATCCTTATGTAATTAAACCTGATGATGGAAATACATGCCGAAACTTTGCTGTTACAGTTAATAAAGGACAATTGACTCGGCAAAAATCTAAATTGGGTATTTATTTTTAAAACTTGTTGTTATCCTTATGTAATTAAACCTGATGATGGAACACTTTGCCGAAACGTTGCTGTTACAGTTAATGAAGGACAATTGACTCGGCAAAAATCTAAATTGGGTATTTATATTTAAAACTTGTTGTTATCCTTATCTAATTAAACCCGATGATGGAACTCCTTGCCGAAACGTTGCTGTTACAGTTAATAAAGGACAATTGACTCGACAAAAATCTAAATTGGGTATTAAAAATTAAAACTTGTGGTTATCCTTATGTAATTAAACCTGATGATGGAACCCCTTGCCGAAACGTTGCTGTTACAGTTAATAAAGGACAATTGTCTCGGCAAAAATCTAAATTGGGTATTTATTTTTAAAACTTGTTGTTATCCTTATGTAATTAAACCCGATGATGGAACTCCTTGCCGAAACGTTGCTGTTACAGTTAATAAAGGACAATTGACTCGACAAAAATCTAAATTGGGTATTAAAAATTAAAACTTGTGGTTATCCTTATGTAATTAAACCTGATGATGGAACCCCTTGCCGAAACGTTGCTGTTACAGTTAATAAAGGACAATTGACTCGACAAAAATCTAAATTGGGTATTTATATTTAAAACTTCTTGTTATCCTTATGTACCTAAATCTGATGATGGGACTCTTTGCCGAAACGTTGTGTTACAGTTAATGAAGGACAATTGACTTGGCAAAATCTAAATTGGGTAATAATAATTAATACTTGTTATCCTTTTGTACTTAAACCTGATAATGGAACTCTTAGCCGATACGTTGCTGTTACAGTTATTGAAGGACAATTGACTCGACAAAAATCTAAATTGGGTATTTATAATTAAAACTTGTTGTTATCCTTATGTAATTAAACCTGATGATGGAACTCCTTGCCGAAAGGTTGCTGTAACAGTTAATGAAGGATAATTGACTTGGCAAAATCTAAATTGGGTAATAATAATTAATACTTGTTATTCTTTTGTACTTAAACCTGATAATGGAACTCCTTGCCGAAACGTTGCTGTTACAGTTATTGAAGGACAATTGACTCGGCAAAAATCTAAATTGGGTATTTATATTTAAAACTCTTTGTTATGCTTATGTAATTAAACCTGATGATGGAACTCCTTGCCGAAACGTTGCTGTTACAGTTATTAAGGACAATTGACTCGACAAAAATCTAAATTGGGTATTTATATTTAAAACTTGTTGTTATCCTTATGTACTTAAACCTGATGATGGAACTCCTTGCCGAAACGTTGCTGTTACAGTTAATAAAGGACAATTGACTCGACAAAAATCTAAATTGGGTATTAAAAATTAAAACTTGTTGTTATCCTTATGTAATTAAACCTGATGATGGAACTCCTTGCCGAAACGTTGCTGTTACAGTTAATAAAGGACAATTGACTCGACAAAAATCTAAGTTGGGTATTAAAAATTAAAACTTGTTGTTATCCTTGTGTACTTAAACCTGATGATGGAACTCCTTGCCGAAACGTTGCTGTTACAGTTAATAAAGAACAATTGACTCGACAAAAATCTAAATTATTAAAAATTAAAACTTGTTGTTATCCTTATGTAATTAAACCTGATGATGGAACTCTGTTCCGAAACGTTGCTGTTACAGTTAGTAAAGGACAATTGACTCGACTAAAATCTAAATTGGGTATTAAAAATGAAAACTTGTGGTTATCCTTGTGCACTTAAACCTGATGATGGAAGTCCTTGCCGAAACGTTGCTGTTACAGTTAATAAAGGACAATTGACTCGACAAAAATCTAAATTGGGTATTAAAAATTAATACTTAATATCCTCTTGTACTTAAACCTGATAATGGAACTCTTAGCCGATACGTTGCTGTTACAGTTAATGAAGGACAATTGACTCGGCAAAAATCTAAATTGGGTATTTATATTTAAAACTTGTTGTTATCCTTATGTACTTAAACCTGATGATGGAACTCCTTGCCGAAACGTTGCTGTTACAGTTAATAAAGGACAATTGACTCGACAAAAATCTAAATTGGGTATTAAAAATTAATACTTAATATCCTCTTGTACTTAAACCTGATAATGGAACTCTTAGCCGATACGTTGCTGTTACAGTTAATGAAGGACAATTGACTCGGCAAAAATCTAAATTGGGTATTTATATTTAAAACTTGTTGTTATCCTTATGTACTTAAACCTGATGATGGAACTCCTTGCCGAAACGTTGCTGTTACAGTTAATAAAGGACAATTGACTCGACAAAAATCTAAATTGGGTATTAAAAATTAAAACTTGTTGTTATCCTTATGTAATTAAACCTGATGATGGAACTCCTTGCCGAAACGTTGCTGTTACAGTTAATAAAGGACAATTGACTCGACAAAAATCTAAATTGGGTATTAAAAATTAAAACTTGTTGTTATCCTTGTGTACTTAAACCTGATGATGGAACTCCTTGCCGAAACGTTGCTGTTACAGTTAATAAAGAACAATTGACTCGACAAAAATCTAAATTATTAAAAATTAAAACTTGTTGTTATCCTTATGTAATTAAACCTGATGATGGAACTCTGTTCCGAAACGTTGCTGTTACAGTTAGTAAAGGACAATTGACTCGACTAAAATCTAAATTGGGTATTAAAAATGAAAACTTGTGGTTATCCTTGTGCACTTAAACCTGATGATGGAAGTCCTTGCCGAAACGTTGCTGTTACAGTTAATAAAGGACAATTGACTCGACAAAAATCTAAATTGGGTATTAAAAATTAATACTTGTTATCCTTTTGTACTTAAACCTGATAATGGAACTCTTAGCCGATACGTTGCTGTTACTGTTAATGAAGGACAATTGACTCGGCAAAAATCTAAATTGGGTATTTATATTTAAAACTTGTTGTTATCCCTATGTAATTAAACCTGATGATGGAAATACATGCCGAAACTTTGCTGTTACAGTTAATAAAGGACAATTGACTCGGCAAAAATCTAAATTGGGTATTTATTTTTAAAACTTGTTGTTATCCTTATGTAATTAAACCTGATGATGGAACACTTTGCCGAAACGTTGCTGTTACAGTTAATGAAGGACAATTGACTCGGCAAAAATCTAAATTGTGTATTTATATTTAAAACTTGTTGTTATCCTTATCTAATTAAACCCGATGATGGAACTCCTTGCCGAAACGTTGCTGTTACAGTTAATAAAGGACAATTGACTCGACAAAAATCTAAATTGGGTATTAAAAATTAAAACTTGTGGTTATCCTTATGTAATTAAACCTGATGATGGAACCCCTTGCCGAAACGTTGCTGTTACAGTTAATAAAGGACAATTGTCTCGGCAAAAATCTAAATTGGGTATTTATTTTTAAAACTTGTTGTTATCCTTATGTAATTAAACCCGATGATGGAACTCCTTGCCGAAACGTTGCTGTTACAGTTAATAAAGGACAATTGACTCGACAAAAATCTAAATTGGGTATTAAAAATTAAAACTTGTGGTTATCCTTATGTAATTAAACCTGATGATGGAACCCCTTGCCGAAACGTTGCTGTTACAGTTAATAAAGGACAATTGACTCGACAAAAATCTAAATTGGGTATTAAAAATTAAAACTTGTTGTTATCCTTATGTAATTAAACCTGATGATGGAACTCCTTGCCGAAACGTTGCTGTTACAGTTAATAAAGGACAATTGACTCGACAAAAATCTAAATTGGGTATTAAAAATTAAAACTTGTTGTTATCCTTGTGTACTTAAACCTGATGATGGAACTCCTTGCCGAAACGTTGCTGTTACAGTTAATAAAGAACAATTGACTCGACAAAAATCTAAATTATTAAAAATTAAAACTTGTTGTTATCCTTATGTAATTAAACCTGATGATGGAACTCTGTTCCGAAACGTTGCTGTTACAGTTAGTAAAGGACAATTGACTCGACTAAAATCTAAATTGGGTATTAAAAATGAAAACTTGTGGTTATCCTTGTGCACTTAAACCTGATGATGGAAGTCCTTGCCGAAACGTTGCTGTTACAGTTAATAAAGGAATATTGACTCGACAAAAATCTAAATTGGGTATTAAAAATTAAAACTTGTTGTTATCCTTATGTAATTAAACCTGATGATGGAACTCCTTGCCGAAACGTTGCTGTTACAGTTAATAAAGGACAATTGACTCGACAAAAATCTAAATTGGGTATTAAAAATTAAAACTTGTTGTTATCCTTGTGTACTTAAACCTGATGATGGAACTCCTTGCCGAAACGTTGCTGTTACAGTTAATAAAGAACAATTGACTCGACAAAAATCTAAATTATTAAAAATTAAAACTTGTTGTTATCCTTATGTAATTAAACCTGATGATGGAACTCTGTTCCGAAATGTTGCTGTTACAGTTAGTAAAGGACAATTGACTCGACTAAAATCTAAATTGGGTATTAAAAATGAAAACTTGTGGTTATCCTTGTGCACTTAAACCTGATGATGGAAGTCCTTGCCGAAACGTTGCTGTTACAGTTAATGAAGGACAATTGACTCGGCAAAAATCTAAATTGGGTATTTATATTTAAAACTTGTTGTTATCCTTATCTAATTAAACCCGATGATGGAACTCCTTGCCGAAACGTTGCTGTTACAGTTAATAAAGGACAATTGACTCGACAAAAATCTAAATTGGGTATTAAAAATTAAAACTTGTGGTTATCCTTATGTAATTAAACCTGTTGATGGAACCCCTTGCCGAAACGTTGCTGTTACAGTTAATAAAGGACAATTGACTCGACAAAAATCTAAATTGGGTATTAAAAATTAAAACTTGTTGTTATCCTTGTGTACTTAAACCTGATGATGGGACTCTGACGAAACGTTGCTGTTACAGTTAATAAATGGCAATTGACTTGGCAAAATCTAAATTGGGTAATAATAATTAATGCTTGTTATCCTTTTGTACTTAAACCTGATAATGGAACTCTTAGCCGATACGTTGCTGTTACAGTTAATGAAGGACAATTGACTCGACAAAAATCTAAATTGGGTATTTATATTTAAAACTTGTTGTTATCCTTATGTAATTAAACCTGATGATGGAACTCCTGCCGAAACGTTGCTGTTACAGTTAATAAAAGACAATTGACTCGACAAAAATCTAAATTGGGTATTAAAAATTAAAACTTTTTGTTATCCTTATTTAATTAAACCTGATGATGGAACTGCTTGCCGAAACGTTGCTGTTACATTTAATGAAGGACAATTGACTTGGCAAAATCTAAATTGGGTAATAATAATTAATACTTGTTATCCTTTTGTACTTAAACCTGATAATGGAACTCTTAGCCGATACGTTGCTGTTACGGTTAATAAAGGACAATTGACTCGGCAAAAATCTAAATTGGGTATTTATATTTAAAACTTGTTGTTATCCTTATGTAATTAAACCTGATGATGGAACTCCTTGCCGAAACGTTGCTATTACAGTTAATAAAGGACAATTGACTCGGCAAAAATCTAAATTGGGTATTAAAAATTAAAACTTGTTCTTATCCTTGTGTACTTAAACCTGATGATGGGACTCTTTGACGAAACGTTGCTGTTACAGTCAATAAAGGACAATTGACACGACATAATCTAAATTGGGTATTAAAAATTAAAACTTGTTTTTATCCTTGTGTACTTAAACCAGATGATGGAACTCCTTGCCGAAACGTTGCATTACAGTTAATAAAGGACAATTGACTCGACAAAAATCTAAATTGGGTATTAAAAATTAAAACTTGTTGTTATCCTTGTGTACTTAAACCTGATGATATAACTCTTTAACGAAACGTTGCTGTTACAGTTAACAAAGGACAATTGACTCGGCAAAAATCTAAATTTTGTATTTATATTTAAAACTTGTTTTTATCCTTATGTAATTAAACCTGATGATGGAACTCCTTGCCGAAACGTTGCTGTTACAGTTAATGAAGGACAATTGACTCGGCAAAAATCTAAATTGGGTATTTATATTTAAAACTTGTTGTTATCCTTATGTAATTAAACCTGATGATGGAAATACATGCCGAAACTTTGCTGTTACAGTTAATAAAGGACAATTGACTCGGCAAAAATCTAAATTGGGTATTTATTTTTAAAACTTGTTGTTATCCTTATGTAATTAAACCTGATGATGGAACACTTTGCCGAAACGTTGCTGTTACAGTTAATGAAGGACAATTGACTCGGCAAAAATCTAAATTGGGTATTTATATTTAAAACTTGTTGTTATCCTTATCTAATTAAACCCGATGATGGAACTCCTTGCCGAAACGTTGCTGTTACAGTTAATAAAGGACAATTGACTCGACAAAAATCTAAATTGGGTATTAAAAATTAAAACTTGTGGTTATCCTTATGTAATTAAACCTGATGATGGAACCCCTTGCCGAAACGTTGCTGTTACAGTTAATAAAGGACAATTGTCTCGGCAAAAATCTAAATTGGGTATTTATTTTTAAAACTTGTTGTTATCCTTATGTAATTAAACCCGATGATGGAACTCCTTGCCGAAACGTTGCTGTTACAGTTAATAAAGGACAATTGACTCGACAAAAATCTAAATTGGGTATTAAAAATTAAAACTTGTGGTTATCCTTATGTAATTAAACCTGATGATGGAACCCCTTTCCGAAACGTTGCTGTTACAGTTAATAAAGGACAATTGACTCCACAAAAATCTAAATTGGGTATTAAAAATTAAAACTTGTTGTTATCCTTGTGTACTTAAACCTGATGATGGGACTCTGACGAAACGTTGCTGTTACAGTTAATAAATGGCAATTGACTTGGCAAAATCTAAATTGGGTAATAATAATTAATGCTTGTTATCCTTTTGTACTTAAACCTGATAATGGAACTCTTAGCCGATACGTTGCTGTTACAGTTAATGAAGGACAATTGACTCGACAAAAATCTAAATTGGGTATTAAAAATTAAAACTTGTTTTTATCCTTGTGTACTTAAACCAGATGATGGAACTCCTTGCCGAAACGTTGCATTACAGTTAATAAAGGACAATTGACTCGACAAAAATCTAAATTGGGTATTAAAAATTAAAACTTGTTGTTATCCTTGTGTACTTAAACCTGATGATATAACTCTTTAACGAAACGTTGCTGTTACAGTTAACAAAGGACAATTGACTCGGCAAAAATCTAAATTTTGTATTTATATTTAAAACTTGTTTTTATCCTTATGTAATTAAACCTGATGATGGAACTCCTTGCCGAAACGTTGCTGTTACAGTTAATGAAGGACAATTGACTCGGCAAAAATCTAAATTGGGTATTTATATTTAAAACTTGTTGTTATCCTTATGTAATTAAACCTGATGATGGAAATACATGCCGAAACTTTGCTGTTACAGTTAATAAAGGACAATTGACTCGGCAAAAATCTAAATTGGGTATTTATTTTTAAAACTTGTTGTTATCCTTATGTAATTAAACCTGATGATGGAACACTTTGCCGAAACGTTGCTGTTACAGTTAATGAAGGACAATTGACTCGGCAAAAATCTAAATTGGGTATTTATATTTAAAACTTGTTGTTATCCTTATCTAATTAAACCCGATGATGGAACCCCTTGCCGAAACGTTGCTGTTACAGTTAATAAAGGACAATTGACTCGACAAAAATCTAAATTGGGTATTAAAAATTAAAACTTGTTGTTATCCTTGTGTACTTAAACCTGATGATGGGACTCTGACGAAACGTTGCTGTTACAGTTAATAAATGGCAATTGACTTGGCAAAATCTAAATTGGGTAATAATAATTAATGCTTGTTATCCTTTTGTACTTAAACCTGATAATGGAACTCTTAGCCGATACGTTGCTGTTACAGTCAATAAAGGACAATTGACACGACATAATCTAAATTGGGTATTAAAAATTAAAACTTGTTTTTATCCTTGTGTACTTAAACCAGATGATGGAACTCCTTGCCGAAACGTTGCATTACAGTTAATAAAGGACAATTGACTCGACAAAAATCTAAATTGGGTATTAAAAATTAAAACTTGTTGTTATCCTTGTGTACTTAAACCTGATGATATAACTCTTTAACGAAACGTTGCTGTTACAGTTAACAAAGGACAATTGACTCGGCAAAAATCTAAATTTTGTATTTATATTTAAAACTTGTTTTTATCCTTATGTAATTAAACCTGATGATGGAACTCCTTGCCGAAACGTTGCTGTTACAGTTAATGAAGGACAATTGACTCGGCAAAAATCTAAATTGGGTATTTATATTTAAAACTTGTTGTTATCCTTATGTAATTAAACCTGATGATGGAAATACATGCCGAAACTTTGCTGTTACAGTTAATAAAGGACAATTGACTCGGCAAAAATCTAAATTGGGTATTTATTTTTAAAACTTGTTGTTATCCTTATGTAATTAAACCTGATGATGGAACACTTTGCCGAAACGTTGCTGTTACAGTTAATGAAGGACAATTGACTCGGCAAAAATCTAAATTGGGTATTTATATTTAAAACTTGTTGTTATCCTTATCTAATTAAACCCGATGATGGAACTCCTTGCCGAAACGTTGCTGTTACAGTTAATAAAGGACAATTGACTCGACAAAAATCTAAATTGGGTATTAAAAATTAAAACTTGTGGTTATCCTTATGTAATTAAACCTGATGATGGAACCCCTTGCCGAAACGTTGCTGTTACAGTTAATAAAGGACAATTGTCTCGGCAAAAATCTAAATTGGGTATTTATTTTTAAAACTTGTTGTTATCCTTATGTAATTAAACCCGATGATGGAACTCCTTGCCGAAACGTTGCTGTTACAGTTAATAAAGGACAATTGACTCGACAAAAATCTAAATTGGGTATTAAAAATTAAAACTTGTGGTTATCCTTATGTAATTAAACCTGATGATGGAACCCCTTGCCGAAACGTTGCTGTTACAGTTAATAAAGGACAATTGACTCGACAAAAATCTAAATTGGGTATTAAAAATTAAAACTTGTTGTTATCCTTGTGTACTTAAACCTGATGATGGGACTCTGACGAAACGTTGCTGTTACAGTTAATAAATGGCAATTGACTTGGCAAAATCTAAATTGGGTAATAATAATTAATGCTTGTTATCCTTTTGTACTTAAACCTGATAATGGAACTCTTAGCCGATACGTTGCTGTTACAGTTAATGAAGGACAATTGACTCGACAAAAATCTAAATTGGGTATTTATATTTAAAACTTGTTGTTATCCTTATGTAATTAAACCTGATGATGGAACTCCTGCCGAAACGTTGCTGTTACAGTTAATAAAAGACAATTGACTCGACAAAAATCTAAATTGGGTATTAAAAATTAAAACTTGTTGTTATCATTGTGTACTAAAACCTGATGATGGAACTCTTTGACGAAACGTTGCTGTTACAGTTAATAAAGAACAATTGACTCGGCAAAATCTAAATTGGGTTTTAATAATTAATACTGGTTATCCTTTTGTACTTAAACCTGATAATGGAACTCTTAGCCGATACGTTGCTGTTACAGTTAATGAAGGACAATTGACTCGGCATAAATCTAAATTGGGTAATTATATTTAAAACTTGTTGTTATCCTTATGTAATTAAACCTGATGATGGAACTCCTTGCCGGAAGGTTGCTGTTACAGTTAATGAAGGATAATTGAATTGGCAAAATCTAAATTGGGTAATAATAATTAATAGGCCTACTTGTTATCCTTTTGTACTTAAACCTGATAATGGAACTCTTAGCTGATACGTTGCTGTTATCGTTAATGAAGGACAATTGACTCGGCATAAATCTAAATTGGGTATTTATATTTAAAACTTGATGTTATGCTTATGTAATTAAACCTGATGATGGAACTCCTTGCCGAAACGTTGCTGTTACAGTTATTAAGTACAATTGACTCGACAAAAATCTAAATTGGGTATTTATATTTAAAACTTGTTGTTATCCTTATGTAATTAAACCTGATGATGGAGCTCCTTGCCGAAACGTTGCTGTTGCAGTTAATAACGGACAATTGACTCGGCAAAAATCTAAATTTGGTATTTATATTTAAAACTTGTTGTTATCCTTATGTACTTAAACCTGATGATGGAACTCCTTGCCAAAACGTTGCTGTTACTGTTAATAAAGGACAATTGACTCGACAAAAATCTAAATTGGGTATTAAATATTAAAACTTGTTGTTATCCTTATGTAATTAAACCTGATGATGGAACTCCTTGCCGAAACGTTGCTGTTACAGTTAATGAAGGACAATTGACTAGGCAAAAATCTAAATTGGGTATTTATACTTAAAACTTGTTGTTATCCTTATGTAATTAAACCTGATGATCGAACTCCTTGCCGAAACGTCGCTGTTACCGTAAATAAAGGACAATTGACTGGGCAAAAATCTAAATTGGGTATTTATATTTAAAACTTGTTGTTATCCTTATGTAATTAAACCTGATGATGGAACTCCTTACCGAAACGTTGCTGTTGCAGTTAATAAAGGACAATTGACTCGGCAAAAATCTAAATTGGGTATTTATATTTAAAACTTGTTGTTATTCTTATGTAATTAAACCTGATAATGGAACTCCTTGCCGAAACGTTGCTGTTACAGTTAATAAAATACAATTGACTCGACAAAAATCTAAATTGGGTATTAAAAATTAAAACTTGTTGTTATCCTTGTGTACTAAAACCTGATGATGGAACTCTTTGACGAAACGTTGCTGTTACAGTTAATAAAGGACAATTGACTCGGCAAAATCTAAAATGGGTATTTATATTTAAAACTTGTTGTTATCCTTATGTAATTAAACCTGATGATGGAACTCCTTGCCGAAACGTTGTATTACAGTTAATGAAGGACAATTGACTTGGCAAAATCAAAATTGGGTAATAATAATTAATACTTGTTATCCTTTTGTACTTAAACCTCATAATGGAACTCTTAGCCGATACGTTGCTGTTACCGTTATTGAAGGACAATTGACTCGGCAAAAATCTAAATTGGGTATTTATATTTAAAACTTGTGTTATCATTATGTACCTAAATCTGATGATGGAACTCTTTGCCGAAACGTTGTATTACAGTTAATGAAGGACAATTGACTTGGCAAAATCTAAATTGGGTAATAATAATTAATACTTGTTATCCTTTTGTACTTAAACTTGATAATGGAACTCTTAGCCGAAACGTTGCTGTTACCGTTATTGAAGGACAATTGACTCGGCAAAAATCTAAATTGGGTATTTATATTTAAAACTTGTTGTTATCCTTATGTAATTAATCCTGATGATGGAACTCCTTGCCGAAACGTTGCTGTTACAGTTAATGAAGGATAATTGAATTGGCAAAATCTAAATTGGGTAATAATAATTAATAAGCCTACTTGTTATCCTTTTGTACTTAAACCTGATAATGGAACTCTTAGCCGATACATTGCTGTTACAGTTAATGAAGGACAATTGACTCGGCATAAATCTAAATTGGGTATTTATATTTAAAACTTGATGTTATGCTTATGTAATTAAACCTGATGATGGAACTCCTTGCCGAAACGTTGCTGTTACAGTTATTAAGGACAATTGACTCGACAAAAATCTAAATTGGGTATTAAAAATTAAAACTTGTTGTTATCCTTGTGTACCTAAACCTGATGATGGAACTCCTTGCCGAAACGTTGCTGTTGCAGTTAATAAAGGACAATTGACTCGGCAAAAATCTAAATTGGGTATTAAAAATTAAAACTTGTTGTTATACTTGTGTACTTAAACCTGATGAAGGGACTCTGACGAAACGTTGCTGTTACAGTTAATAAAGGACAATTGACTTGGCAAAATCTAAATTGGGTAATAATAATTAATACTTTTTATCCTTTTGTACTTAAACCTGATATTGGAACTCTTAGCCGATACGTTGCTGTTACTGTTAATGAAGGACAATTGACTCGGCAAAAATCTAAATTGGGTATTTATATTTAAAACTTGTTGTTATCCTTATGTACTTAAACCTGATGATGGAACTCCATGCCGAAACTTTGCTGTTACAGTTAATAAAGGACAATGGACTTGGCAAAAATCTAAATTGGGTATTTATATTTAAAACTTGTTGTTATCCTTATGTAATTAAACCTGATGGTGGAACTCCTTGCCGAAACGTTGCTGTTACAGTTAATGAAGGACAATTGACTCGGCAAAAATCTAAATTGGGTATTTATTTTTAAAACTTGTTGTAATTCCTTATGTAATTAAACCTGATGATGGAACCCCTTGCCGAAACGTTGCTGTTACAGTTAATAAAGGACAATTGACTCGACAAAAATCTAAATTGGGTATCAAAAATTAAAACTTGTTGTTATCCTTATGTAATTAAACCTGATGATTTAACTCCTTGCCGAAACGTTGCTGTTACAGTTAATAAAAGACAATTGACTCGACAAAAATCTAAATTGGGTATTAAAAATTAAAACTTTTTGTTATCCTTGTGTACTTAAACCTGATGATGGAACTCTTTGACGAAACGTTGCTGTTACAGTTAATAAAGGACAATTGACTCTGCAAAAATCTAAATTGGTTATTTATATTTAAAACTTGTTGTTATCCTTATGTAATTAAACCTGATGATGGAACTCCTTGCCGAAACGTTGCTGTTACAGTTAATAAAGGACAATTGACTCGGCAAAAATCTAAATTGGGTATTTATATTTAAAACTTGTTATCCTTATTTAATAAAACCTGATGATGGAACTCCTTGCCGAAACGTTGCTGTTACATTTAATGAAGGACAATTGACTTGGCAAAATCTAAATTGGGTAATAATAATTAATACTTGTTATCCTTTTGTACTTAAACCTGATAATGGAACCCTTAGCCGATACGTTGCTGTTACAGTTAATGAAGGACAATTGACTCGGCAAAAATCTAAATTGGGTATTTATATTTAAAACTTGTTGTTATCCTTATGTTTTTAAACCTGATAATGGAACTCCTTGCCGAAACGTTGCTGTTACAGTTAATAAAGGACAATTGACTCGGCAAAAATCTAAATTGGGTATTTAAATTTAAAACTTGTTGTTATCCTTATGTAATTAAACCTGATAATCGAACTCCTTGCCGAAACGTTGCTGTTACAGTTAATAAAGGACAATTGACTCGGCAAAAATCTAAATTGGGTATTTATATTTAAAACTTGTTGTTATCCTTATGTAATTAAACCTGATGATGGAACTCCTTGCCGAAACGTTGCTGTTACAGTTAATAAAGGACAATTGACTCGGCAAAAATCTAAATTGGGTATTTATATTTAAAACTTGTTATCCTTATTTAATAAAACCTGATGATGGAACTCCTTGCCGAAACGTTGCTGTTACATTTAATGAAGGACAATTGACTTGGCAAAATCTAAATTGGGTAATAATAATTAATACTTGTTATCCTTTTGTACTTAAACCTGATAATGGAACCCTTAGCCGATACGTTGCTGTTACAGTTAATGAAGGACAATTGACTCGGCAAAAATCTAAATTGGGTATTTATATTTAAAACTTGTTGTTATCCTTATGTTTTTAAACCTGATAATGGAACTCCTTGCCGAAACGTTGCTGTTACAGTTAATAAAGGACAATTGACTCGGCAAAAATCTAAATTGGGTATTTAAATTTATAACTTGTTGTTATCCTTATGTAATTAAACCTGATAATCGAACTCCTTGCCGAAACGTTGCTGTTACAGTTAATAAAGGACAATTGACTCGGCAAAAATCTAAATTGGGTATTTATATTTAAAACTTGTTGTTATCCTTATGTAGTTAAACCTGATTATGGAACTCTTTGACGAAACGTTGCTGTTACAGGCAATAAAGGACAATTAACTCGGCAAAAATCTATATTTGGTATTAGTAATTAAAACTTGTTGATATCCATATGTACTTAAACCTGGTGATGGAACACTTTGCCGAAACGTGGCTGCTACAGTGAGTAAAGGACAATTGAATCGGCAAAATTTTATATTGGGTATTATTAATTAAAATTTAAAAAAACCCAATAAAAGAATCCCAATAAAAACCAATCTTGAAATTCCTGGTTCACTCACAAAAGAAGATTCACCTCACCTACTAAAATCTGTCGCTATGGAATTGATAAACACCACATATAACAACTTTGTAAAAATCTACACAGATGGTTCCGTTGATAAAGAGAACCATAGGGGAGGTGCAGCTTTTCATTGTCCAGAATTAAACGAGGATTACTATGTGCCCTGCGATTCCTCTTCAAGTATGAATGCTGAATTGATGGCCTTAAATGCTGCTTTGGTTTTTAGCAATACTATGGATGCACAGAACATCTGCATTCTCACCGATTCCAGGTCGGCCCTTCAAGCCCTTCAAGTACAGCACACTACAGACTACCATTTTCGAACATCTGAAATAACTAAATTGTTAAAAAACTTAGAACAGAAAAATATTGTATTTCAATGGATCCCCAGTCATTGTGGTGTTCCTGGGAATGAGGAAGCTGACAGATCTGCCAAGGCGTCTTGCAACTTGTTTCCATCTCCTGAAAGTTGTTACTCCTTAACTAATTGCAAAGAGGCAGTTGATAAAGAATCTCACATCTGTTGGAGAAAGAAATGGAGAGAATGCAATACTGGGCGCGAATATTATTCATTACAAAAACAACCTAATGATCCAAAGATCTTCAAGTCATTATCACGTTCAGTGGCATCTTTTGCGGCACGAGCTCGTATGGGACACATTGTCACCAATACATATTTGAAAAGGTTTCATATTACTAACGACTCTATCTGTGGAGTGTGCAAGCAAGAAGAGGAAACATTAGAGCACATACTTTTGAAGTGTCCTGTAACAGCAGCAACAAGGAGTCCCTTGATAAAGCAACTAGGACGGGAATATACCCTGGACAGAATCTTGAAAGAAAGTTGTTTCTGGCCATTGGCAGAGTGTGTGTATAGGAGACATCGAGCCATCGAGGCCAACCTTGGAAGCTCGTAATAAGAAGTAAGAAGTAAGTAATTATTAATTAAAATGTGTGGTTATCCGTATGTACATACCCGCCAGATGATGGAATTCTTTGCCGAAACGTTGCTGCTACACTAAATAAAGGGCAATCGACTCGGCAAAAATCTAAATTTAGTATTATTAATTTAAACGTCTTGTTATCTTTATGTACTTAAACCTGATGATCTAACTATTTACGAAACGTTGCTGTTACAGTAAGGAAAGTAAAATTGACTCGGCAAAAATCTAAATTGGTTAATAATAATTAACACTTGTTGTTATCCTTATGTACTTAAACCTGATAATGGAACTCTTTGACGAAACGTTGCTGTTGCAGTTAATAAAGGACAATTGACTCGGCAAAAATCTAAATTGGGTACTATTAACTAAAACTTGTTGTTATCCTTATGTAATTAAACCTGATGATGGAACACTTTGCAGAAACGTTGCAACTATATTAAAAAAGGACAATTAACTCGGCAAAAATCTATATTGGGTATTAGTAATTAAAACTTGTTGTTATCCGTATGTACTTACGCCTGATGATGGAAAACTTTGCCAAAACGTGCCTGCTACAGTGAGTAAAGGACAATTGAATGGGCAAAATTTTATATTGGGTATTATAAATTAAAACGTGTAGTTATCCGTATGTACATACGCCTGATGATGGTATTCTTTGCCGAAATGTTGCTGCTACACTAAATAAAGGACAATTGACTCTGCAAAAATCTAAATTGGGTATTTATATTTAAAACTTGTTGTTATCCTTATGTAATTAAACCTGATAATGGAACTCCTTGCCGAAACGTTGCTGTTACAGTTAATAAAGGAAAATTGACTCGGCAAAATCTAAATAGGGTAATAATAATTAATACTTGTTATCCTTTTGTACTTAAAAATGATAATGGAACTCTTAGCCGATACGTTGCTGTTACAGTTAATGAAAGACAATTGACTCGGCAAAAATCTAAATTGGGTATTTATATTTAAAACTTGTTGTTATCCTTATGTAATTAAACCTGATGATGGAACTCCTTGCCGAAACGTTGCTGTTACAGTTAATAAAGGACAATTGACTGGACAAAAATCTAAATTGGGTATTAAAAATTAAAACTTGTTGTTATCCTTATGTAATTAAGGCTGTTGATGGAACCCCTTGCCGAAACGTTGCTGTTACAGTTAATGAAGGACAATTGACTCGACAAAAATCTAAATTGGGTAATAATAATTAATACTTGTTATCCTTTTGAACTTAAACCTGATAATGGAACTCTTAGCCGATACGTTGCTGTTACAGTTAATGAAAGACAATTGACTCGGCAAAAATCTAAATTGGGTATTTATATTTAAAACTTGTTGTTATCCTTATGTAATTAAACCTGATGATGGAACTCCTTGCCGAAACGTTGCTGTTACAGTTAATAAAGGACAATTGACTCGACAAAAATCTAAATTGGGTATTAAAAATTAAAACTTGTTGTTATCCTTGTGTACTTAAACCTGATGATGGAACTCTTTGACGAAACGTTGCTGTTACAGTTAATAAAGGACAATTGACTCTACAAAAATCTAAATTTGGTATTTATATTTAAAACTTGTTGTGATCCTTATGTAATTAAACCTGATGATGGAAGTCCTTGCCGAAACGTCGCTGTTACAGTTAATAAAGGACAATTGACTCGACAAAAATCTAAATTGGGTATTAAAAATTAAAACTTGTTGTTATCCTTGTGTACTTAAACCTGATGATGGAACTCCTTGCCGAAACGTTACTGTTACAGTTAATGAAGGACAATTGACTTGTCAAAATCTAAATTGGGTAATAATAATTAATACTTGGTATCCTTTTGTACTTAAACCTGATAATGGAACTCTTAGCCGATACGTTGCTGTTACAGTTAGTAAAGGACAATTGACTCGACAAAAATCTAAATTGGGTATTAAAAATGAAAACTTGTTGTTATCCTTGTGTACCTAAACCTGATGATGGAAGTCCTTGCCGAAACGTTGCTGTTACAGTTAATGAAGGGCAATTGACTCGGCAAAAATCTAAATTGGGTATTTATATTTAAAACTTGTTGTTATCCTTGTGCAATTAAACCTGATGATGGAACTCCTTGCCGAAACGTTGCTGTTACAGTTAATAAAGTGCACTTGACTAGGCAAATATCTAAATTGGGTATTCATATTTAAAACTTGTTGTTATCCTTATGTAATTAAACCTGATTTTGGAACTCCTTGCCGAAACGTTGCTGTTGCAGATAATAAAGGACAATTGACTCGGCAAAAATCTAAATTGGGTATTAAAAATTAAAACTTGTTGTTATCCTTGTGTACTTAAACCTGATGATGGGACTCCTTGCCGAAACATTGCTGTTACAGTTAATAAAGGACAATTGACTCGACAAAAATCTAAATTGGGTATTAAAAATTAATACTTGTTATCCTTTTGTACTTAAACCTGATGATGGGACTCTTTGACGAAACGTTGCTGTTACAGTCAATAAAGGACAATTGACACGACATAATCTAAATTGGGTATTAAAAATAAAACTTGTTGTTATCCTTGTGTACTTAAACCTGATGAAGGGACTCTGACGAAACGTTGCTGTTACAGTTAATAAAGGGCAATTGACTTGGCAAAATCTAAATTGGGTAATAATAATTAATACTTGTTATCCTTTTGTACTTAAACCTGATAATGGAACTCTTAGCCGATACGTTGCTGTTACTGTTAATGAAGGACAATTGACTCGGCAAAAATCTAAATTGGGTATTTATATTTAAAACTTGTTGTTATCCTTATGTAATTAAACCTGATGATGGAACACTTTGCCGAAACGTTGCTGTTACAGTTAATGAAGGACAATTGACTCGGCAAAAATCTAAATTGGGTATTTATATTTAAAACTTGTTGTTATCCTTATGTAATTAAACCTGATGATGGAACTGCTTGCCGAAACGTTGCTGTTACAGTTAATAAAGGACAATTGTCTCGGCAAAAATCTAAATTGGGTATTAAAAATTAAAACTTGTGGTTATCCTTATGTAATTAAACCTGATGATGGAACCCCTTGCCGAAACGTTGCTGTTACAGTTAATAAAGGACAATTGACTCGACAAAAATCTAAATTGGGTATTAAAAATTAAAACTTGTTGTTATCCTTGTGTACTTAAACCTGATGATGGGACTCTGACGAAACGTTGCTGTTACAGTTAATAAATGGCAATTGACTTGGCAAAATCTAAATTGGGTAATAATAATTAATGCTTGTTTTCCTTTTGTACTTAAACCTGATAATGGAACTCTTAGCCGATACGTTGCTGTTACAGTTAATGAAGGACAATTGACTCGGCAAAAATCTAAATTGGGTATTTATATTTAAAACTTGTTGTTATCCTTAAGTAATTAAACCTGATGATGGAACTCTTTGCTGAAACGTTGCTGTTACAGTTAATGAAGGACAATTGACTCGGCAAAAATCTAAATTGGGTATTTATATTTAAAACGTGTTGTTATCCTTATGTAATTAAACCTGATGATGGAACTCCTTGCCGAAACGTTGCTGTTACAGTTAATAAAAGATAATTGACTCGACAAAAATCTAAATTGGGTATTAAAAATTAAAACTTTTTGTTATCCTTATTTAATTAAACCTGATGATGGAACTCCTTGCCGAAACGTTGCTGTTACATTTAATGAAGGACAATTGACTTGGCAAAATCTAAATTGGGTAATAATAATTAATACTTGTTATCCTTTTGTACTTAAACCTGATAATGGAACTCTTAGCCGATACGTTGCTGTTACAGTTAATGAAGGACAATTGACTCGGCAAAAATCTAAATTGGGTATTTATATTTAAAACTTGCTGTTATCCTTATGTAATTAAACCTGATAATGGAACTCCTTGCCGAAACGTTGCTGTTACAGTTAATAAAGGACAATTGACTCGGCAAAAATCTAAATTGGGTATTTATATTTAAAACTTGTTGTTATCCTTATGTAATTAAACCTGAAATGGAACTCCTTGCCGAAACGTTGCTGTTACAGTTAACAAAGGACAATTGACTCGGCAAAAATCTAAATTGGGTATTTATATTTAAAACTTGTTGTTATCCTTATGTAGTTAAACCTGATTATGGAACTCTTTCACGAAACGTTGCTGTTACAGGCAATAAAGGACAATTAACTCGGCAAAAATCTATATTTGGTATTAGCAATTAAAACTTGTTGATATCCATATGTACTTAAACCTGGTGATGGAACACTTTGCCGAAACGTGGCTGCTACAGTGAGTAAAGGACAATTGAATCGGCAAAATTTTATATTGGGTATTATTAATTAAAATGTGTGGTTATCCGTATGTACATACATGCCAGATGATGGAATTCTTTGCCGAAACGTTGCTGCTACACTAAATAAAGGGCAATCGACTCGGCAAAAATCTAAATTTAGTATTATTAATTCAAACGTCTTGTTATCTTTATGTACTTAAACCTGATGATGGAACTATTTACGAAACGTTGCTGTTACAGTAAGGAAAGTAAAATTGACTCGGCAAAAATCTAAATTGGTTAATAATAATTAATACTTGTTATCCTTTTGTACTTAAACCTGATAATGGAACTCTTAGCCGATACGTTGCTGTTACAGTTAGTAAAGGACAATTGACTCGACAAAAATCTAAATTGGGTATTAAAATTGAAAACTTGTAGTTATCCTTGTGTACTTAAACCTGATGATGGAAGTCCTTGCCGAAACTTTGCTGTTACAGTTAATGAAGGGCAATTGACTCGGCAAAAATCTAAATTGGGTATTTATATTTAAAACTTGTTGTTATCCTTATGCAATTAAACCTGATGATGGAACTCCTTACCGAAACGTTGCTGTTACAGTTAATAAAGTACACTTGACTGGGCAAAAATCTAAATTGGGTATTTATATTTAAAACTTGTTGTTATCCTTATGTAATTAAACCTGATAATGGAACTCCTTGCCGAAACGTTGCTGTTGCAGTTAATAAAGGACAATTGACTCGGCAAAAATCTAAATTGGGTATTAAAAATTAAAACTTGTTGTTATCCTTGTGTACTTAAACCTGATGAAGGGACTCTGACGAAACGTTGCTGTTACAGTTAATAAAGGGCAATTGACTTGGCAAAATCTAAATTGGGTAATAATAATTAATACTTGTTATCCTTTTGTACTTAAACCTGATAATGGAACTCTTAGCCGATACGTTGCTGTTACTGTTAATGAAGGACAATTGACTCGGCAAAAATCTAAATTGGGTATTTATATTTAAAACTTGTTGTTATCCTTATGTAATTAAACCTGATGATGGAAATACATGCCGAAACGTTGCTGTTACAGTTAATAAAGGACAATTGACTCGGCAAAAATCTAAATTGGGTATTTATTTTTAAAACTTGTTGTTATCCTTATGTAATTAAACCTGATGATGGAACACTTTGCCGAAACGTTGCTGTTACAGTTAATGAAGGACAATTGACTCGGCAAAAATCTAAATTGGGTATTTATATTTAAAACTTGTTGTTATCCTTATCTAATTAAACCCGATGATGGAACTCCTTGAAGAAACGTTGCTGTTACAGTTAATAAAGGACAATTGACTCGACAAAAATCTAAATTGGGTATTAAAAATTAAAACTTGTGGTTATCCTTATGTAATTAAACCTGATGATGGAACCCCTTGCCGAAACGTTGCTGTTACAGTTAATAAAGGACAATTGTCTCGGCAAAAATCTAAATTGGGTATTTATTTTTAAAACTTGTTGTTATCCTTATGTAATTAAACCCGATGATGGAACTCCTTGCCGAAACGTTGCTGTTACAGTTAATAAAGGACAATTGACTCGACAAAAATCTAAATTGGGTATTAAAAATTAAAACTTGTGGTTATCCTTATGTAATTAAACCTGATGATGGAACCCCTTGCCGAAACGTTGCTGTTACAGTTAATAAAGGACAATTGACTCGACAAAAATCTAAATTGGGTATTAAAAATTAAAACTTGTTGTTATCCTTGTGTACTTAAACCTGATGATGGGACTCTGACGAAACGTTGCTGTTACAGTTAATAAATGGCAATTGACTTGGCAAAATCTAAATTGGGTAATAATAATTAATGCTTCTTATCCTTTTGTACTTAAACCTGATAATGGAACTCTTAGCCGATACGTTGCTGTTACAGTTAATGAAGGACAATTGACTCGACAAAAATCTAAATTGGGTATTTATATTTAAAACTTGTTGTTATCCTTATGTAATTAAACCTGATGATGGAACTCCTGCCGAAACGTTGCTGTTACAGTTAATAAAAGACAATTGACTCGACAAAAATCTAAATTGGGTATTAAAAATTAAAACTTTTTGTTATCCTTATTTAATTAAACCTGATGATGGAACTCCTTGCCGAAACGTTGCTGTTTCATTTAATGAAGGACAATTGACTTGGCAAAATCTAAATTGGGTAATAATAATTAATACTTGTTATCCTTTTGTACTTAAACCTGATAATGGAACTCTTAGCCGATACGTTGCTGTTACGGTTAATAAAGGACAATTGACTCGGCAAAAATCTAAATTGGGTATTTATATTTAAAACTTGTTGTTATCCTTATGTAATTAAACCTGATAATGGAACTCCTTGCCGAAACGTTGCTGTTACAGTTAATAAAGGACAATTGACTCGGCAAAAATCTAAATTGGGTATTTATATTTAAAACTTGTTGTTATCCTTATGTAATTAAACCTGATAATGGAACTCCTTGCCGAAACGTTGCTGTTACAGTTAATAAAGTACAATTGACTCGGCAAAAATCTAAATTGGGTATTTATATTTAAAACGTGTTGTTATCCTTATGTAATTAAACCTGATAATGGAACTCCTTGCCGAAACGTTGCTGTTACAGTTAATAAAGGACAATTGACTCGGCAAAAATCTAAATTGGGTATTTATATTTAAAACTTGTTGTTATCCTTATGTAGTTAAACCTGATTATGGAACTCTTTGACGAAACGTTGCTGTTACAGGCAATAAAGGACAATTAACTCGGCAAAAATCTATATTTGGTATTAGTAATTAAAACTTGTTGATATCCATATGTACTTAAACCTGGTGATAGAACACTTTGCCGAAACGTGGCTGCTACAGTGAGTAAAGGACAATTGAATCGGCAAAATTTTATATTGGGTATTATTAATTAAAATGTGTGGTTCTCCGTATGTACATACCCGCCAGATGATGGAATTCTTTGCCGAAACGTTGCTGCTACACTAAATAAAGGGCAATCGACTCGGCAAAAATCTAAATTTAGTATTATTAATTCAAACGTCTTGTTATCTTTATGTACTTAAACCTGATGATGGAACTATTTACGAAACGTTGCTGTTACAGTAAGGAAAGTAAAATTGACTCGGCAAAAATCTAAATTGGTTAATAATAATTAACACTTGTTGTTATCCTTATGTACTTAAACCTGATAATGGAACTCTTTGACGAAACGTTGCAGTTACAGTTAATAAAGGACAATTGACTCGGCAAAAATCTAAATTGGGTACTATTATCTAAAACTTGTTGTTATCCTTATGTAATTAAACCTGATGATGGAACACTTTGCAGAAACGTTGCAACTATATTAAAAAAGGACAATTAACTCGGCAAAAATCTATATTGGGTATTAGTAATTAAAACTTGGTGTTTTCCGTATGTACTTACGCCTGATGATGGAAAACTTTGCCAAAACGTGCCTGCTACAGTGAGTAAAGGACAATTGAATGGGCAAAATTTTATATTGGGTATTATAAATTAAAACGTGTAGTTATCCGTATGTACATACGCCTGATGATGGTATTCTTTGGCGAAATGTTGCTGCTACACTAAATAAAGGACAATTGACTCTGCAAAAATCTAAATTGGGTATTTATATTTAGAACTTGTTGTTATCCTTATGTAATTAAACCTGATGATGGAACTCCATGCCGAAACGTTGCTGTTACAGTTAATGAAGAACAATTGACTTGGCAAAATCTAAATTGGGCAATAATAATCATTACTTGTTATCCTTTTGTACTTAAACCTGATAATGGAACTCTTAGCCGATACGTTGCTGTTACAGTTAATGAAGGAGAATTGACTCGGCAAAAATCTAAATTGGGTATTTATATTTAAAACTTGTTGTTATCCTTATGTAATTAAACCTGATGATGGAACTCCTTGCCGAAACGTTGCTGTTACAGTTAATAAAGGACAATTGACTCGGCAAAAATCTAAATTGGGTATTTATATTTAAAACTTGTTGTTATCCTTATGTAATTAAACCTGATGATGGAACTCTTTGCCGAAACGTTGCTGTTGCAGTTAATAAAGGACAATTGACTCGGAAAAATTTTAAATTGGGTATTTATATTTAAAACTTGTTGTTATCCTTATGTAATTAAACCTGATAATGGAACTCCTTGCCGAAACGTTGCTGTTACAGTTAATAAAGGAAAATTGACTGGGCAAAAATCTAAATTGAGTATTTATATTTAAAACTTGTTGTTATCCTTATGTAATTAAACCTGATAATGGAACTCCTTGCCGAAACGTTGCTGTTACAGTTAATAAAGGACAATTGACTCGGCAAAAATCTAAATTGGGTATTTATATTTAAAACTTGTTGTTATCCTTATGTAGTTAAACCTGATTATGGAACTCTTTGACGAAACGTTGCTGTTACAGGCAATAAAGGACAATTAACTCGGCAAAAATCTATATTTGGTATTAGTAATTAAAACGTGTTGATATCCATATGTACTTAAACCTGGTGATGGAACACTTTGCCGAAACGTGGCTGCTACAGTGAGTAAAGGACAATTGAATCGGCAAAATTTTATATTGGGTATTATTAATTAAAATGTGTGGTTCTCCGTATGTACATACCCGCCAGATGATGGAATTCTTTGCCGAAACGTTGCTGCTACACTAAATAAAGGGCAATCGACTCGGCAAAAATCTAAATGTAGTATTATTAATTCAAACGTCTTGTTATCTTTATGTACTTAAACCTGATGATGGAACTATTTACGAAACGTTGCTGTTACAGTAAGGAAAGTAAAATTGACTCGGCAAAAATCTAAATTGGTTAATAATAATTAACACTTGTTGTTATCCTTATGTACTTAAACCTGATAATGGAACTCTTTGACGAAACGTTGCTGTTACAGTTAATAAAGGACAATTGACTCGGCAAAAATCTAAATTGGGTACTATTAACTAAAACTTGTTGTTATCCTTATGTAATTAAACCTGATGATGGAACACTTTGCAGAAACGTTGCAACTATATTAAAAAAGGACAATTAACTCGGCAAAAATCTATATTGGGTATTAGTAATTAAAACTTGTTGTTATCCGTATGTACTTACGCCTGATGATGGAAAACTTTGCCAAAACGTGCCTGCTACAGTGAGTAAAGGACAATTGAATGGGCAAAATTTTATATTGGGTATTATAAATTAAAACGTGTAGTTATCCGTACGCCTGATGATGGTATTCTTTGGCGAAATGTTGCTGCTACACTAAATAAAGGACAATTGACTCTGCAAAAATCTAAATTGGGTATTTATATTTAAAAATTGTTGTTATCCTTATGTAATTAAACCTGATGATGGAACTCCATGCCGAAACGTTGCTGTTACAGTTAATGAAGAACAATTGACTTGGCAAAATCTAAATTGGGCAATAATAATCATTACTTGTTATCCTTTTGTACCTAAACCTGATAATGGAACTCTTAGCCGATACGTTGCTGTTACAGTTAATGAAGGAGAATTGACTCGGCAAAAATCTAAATTGGGTATTTATATTTAAAACTTGTTGTTATCCTTATGTAATTAAACCTGATTTTGGAACTCCTTGCCGAAACGTTGCTGTTGCAGTTAATAAAGGACAATTGACTCGACAAAAATCTAAATTGGGTATTAAAAATTAAAACTTGTTGTTATCCTTGTGTACTTAAAGCTGATGATGGCACTCTTTGACGAAACGTTGCTGTTACAGTTAATAAAGGACAATTGACTCGATAAAAATCGAAATTGGGTATTAAAAATTAAAACTTGTTGTTATCCTTATGTAATTAAACCTGATGATGGAACTCCTTGCCGAAACGTTGCTGTTACAGTTAGTAAAGGACAATTGACTCGACAAAAATCTAAATTGGGTAATAAAAATTAAAACTTGTTGTTATCCTTGTGTACCTAAACCTGATGATGGAACTCCTTGCCGAAACGTTGCTGTTGCAGTTAATAAAGGACAATTGACTCGGCAAAAATCTAAATTGGGTATTAAAAATTAAAACTTGTTGTTATCCTTGTGTACTTAAACCTGATGAAGGGACTCTGACAAAACGTTGCTGTTACAGTTAATAAAGGGCAATTGACTTGGCAAAATCTAAATTGGGTAATAATAATTAATACTTGTTATCCTTTTGTACTTAAACCTGATAATGGAACTCTTAGCCGATACGTTGCTGTTACAGTTAATGAAGGACAATTGACTCGGCAAAAATCTAAATTGGGTATTTATATTTAAAACTTGTTGTTATCCTTATGTAATTAAACCTGATAATGGAACTCCTTGCCGAAACGTTGCTGTTACAGTTAATAAAGGACAATTGACTCGGCAAAAATCTAAATTGGGTATTTATATTTAAAACTTGTTGTTATCCTTATGTAATTAAACCTGATAATGGAACTCCTTGCTGAAACGTTGCTGTTACAGTTAATAAAGGACAATTGACTCGGCAAAAATCTAAATTTGGTATTTATATTTAAAACTTGTTGTTATCCTTATGTAGTTAAACCTGATTATGGAACTCTTTGACGAAACGTTGCTGTTACAGGCAATAAAGGACAATTAACTCGGCAAAAATCTATATTTGGTATTAGCAATTAAAACTTGTTGATATCCATATGTACTTAAACCTGGTGATGGAACACTTTGCCGAAACGTGGCTGCTACAGTGAGTAAAGGACAATTGAATCGGCAAAATTTTATATTGGGTATTATTAATTAAAATGTGTGGTTATCCGTATGTACATACCCGCCAGATGATGGAATTCTTTGCCGAAACGTTGCTGCTACACTAAATAAAGGGCAATCGACTCGGCAAAAATCTAAATTTAGTATTATTAATTCAAACGTCTTGTTATCTTTATGTACTTAAACCTGATGATGGAACTATTTACGAAACGTTGCTGTTACAGTAAGGAAAGTAAAATTGATTCGGCAAAAATATAAATTGGTTAATAATAATTAACACTTGTTGTTATCCTTATGTACTTAAACCTGATAATGGAACTCTTTGACGAAACGTTGCTGTTACAGTTAATAAAGGACAATTGACTCGACAAAAATCTAAATTGGGTATTAAAAATTAAAACTTGTTGTTATCCTTGTGTACTTAATCCTGATGATGGAACTCCTTGCCGAAACGTTGCTGTTACAGTTAATGAAGGACAATTGACTTGTCAAAATCTAATTTGGGTAATAATAAATAATACTAGTAGAGATGGCTGCCTTATAGATCAGGAAAAACCCATTCTCCAGGCGGTTCTGGAGCGAGGTCATTTATCCCACAGGAACAGGGGGGTTTGATCTATACGGATGCCAAGGGAACGACGGGAGTGGACGTGTTTGATCTATACGGATGCCAAGGGAACGACGGGAGTGGACGTTTTAATTTATTTGATGACATCATTTCTGAAAAATCTCTGTATCTGTGTCGTATTCGAAACCCGAATGTCAGTGTTCAAGGCACCGACGCCGCTATCCTCTCGGCCACCACGGTCGATTGAGAAAGTAGCTTCTGTTGCATCTATATAATAATAGGCCCGAAGTTGTTTCGTTTTGAATAAGTGTTTGTACTTTAGAGAATGTCTATAACAGTGCGCAGCAATATTTACTTGTTAACAAAAAAAAAAAAAAATAAAGAATTCGTTGCATCTAAGTCCTGAAATTTCATTCGATCAAAACGTAAATATTAGAACATTTCGCACTTTATTTACTTGTTAAAAAATATGAATGGTTAGTTTTTATTTTTCTGCTGGATATTTATAAGTATAATGATTGAACTCTATAAACAGAATATTAGAAGAGTCTATAATTTACAATCAACGTAATAGTGAACTTTCGCAGAATTAAGATTTGTATAAATCAGCTTCTTTACAATTTAAGATATTATAACAAATAAATATATGTTTAGTGGTAGGAGTACAAGAATCAATACTTCTTTAATTTTAATTTTCTTTATTTTTCCAAACACATAATACAGAATGTTCAATTTAGTAAATCAGTTTATTAATCTTTTGAATTTCTCTGTTATTGAAACAAAATTAAATACATACATTATTCAACCCAAAATTATCATTTCCTTCTAAACACATGTACACTTTTCGGATTAGATTTTTAAAAATAACACAAACACACGTATCTGGTACCTGGTACATCGCAAGATGTGTAAACTGACCATGGACAAGCCGTGTAATGCTGTCCTGTTGTATCGTACTCTGCCAAACCATGCCTCTCCATTAAAGACGTTGCTTCCATGATGTAATAATGAGCCAAGGTTTTCCCACACGTACATAGCTTAGGGTTAGCTAAAAGTATTTCGATGTCTTCGTGAGCTGCCAACATAGTGATACGGTTATAAATCTTCACGCGTATTTATACATCTCTAGGATTACTTTCTCTTAGGCTTTAGGTCTATCAAACTTATTTATACATCTATAGCATTACTTTCTCTTTGGCTTTAGGACTATCAAACTCTGTAAAAAAATATTTCTTCTTCTATTACAATGTACAGGTATAATGATTGAACTTTTATAAATAGAATATTAGAAGAGTATATTATTTACAAGAATTATTATTATTTGTGTATAAAGCTTTTTTTTTAAAATTTAGATGTTATAACAAATAAATATAATAAACTTGAAGACATTGTTTCTATAGCTTTAGTAGAATTATTGGAACAGTATAATGATTGAAAATTATAAATAGAATATTAGAAGAGTCTATTATTTACAAGAATTATTATTTGTGTATAAAGCTTCTTTTTACAAATTTAGATGTTATAACAAATAAATATAATAAACTTGCAGTTTTAACCTTAAGACATTATCTCCAAAGTTTTAGTAATTCAATTATATTATGTATTATTATATATTTATTTTTAATTAAAGAAATCAAACTTTATAAATAGAATATTAGAAAATTCCATTATTTACAAAGTATGTGATTCTCAACATTCACCAAATAACTCACGCATTATGTGAATCAAAGTCATGAAAACACCTTTAAATTGTTCTTAGTTTCAATGTTGTTAATTCAAACAATAGATAGGAGTATAAGGAAAATGAATAATATTTTAATTTTAATTTTATTTATTTATCTAAACACATAATGGAGTATGTTGCTATAATAATAATTCAATTAATTCCACTTGATCCAAAACCTTTTGAATTTCTCTCTGTCACATCTACACATTTCATTTCATAAAGTTCAGGATAGTAGGCTTTCTCACATATCAATTGTGCAATTCTGTCTCCCCTATTTACAATAAAATCTGTATTAGAATGATTAAACAACAACACGCACACATTTCCCGTATAATCTTTATCTATTACTCCACCCCCTACAGTTATAAAATTATTTACAGCTAATCCTGATCTAGGTGCTATTCTTCCGTAACATTTATCAGGTAGTTTAATACTAATGTCAGTTTTTATTAATTGTTTTCCATTTTGTGGAACAACACTTGAATATGCACTTCTTAAATCATATCCTACTGATAGAGGTGAACATCTTTGTGGAGCAAATCCATACTCTGATAACATAAAGTATCCTAACTTGACATTTGAAGAACATTCCTCCATTTCTGTAAAAAAAAATAAGAATATTTCTTCTATTACAAAGTTTAATGATTGAACTTTATAAATAGAATATTAGAAGAGTCTATTAGTTACTAGAATTATTATTTGTTTATAAAGCTTTTTTCTTACAAATTTAGATGTTATAACAAATAAATATAATAAACTTTAAGACATTGTTTCTATAGCTTTAGTAATTGAATTATATTTATGTATTATTGGAGAAGTATAATGATTGAAAATTATAAACAGAATATTAGAAGAGTCTATTATGTACAAGAATTATTATTTGTGTATAAAGCTTTTTTACAAATTTAGATGTTATAACAAATAAATATAATAAACTTTAGGATATTTCTATAGCTTTAGTAATTCAATTATATTTATGTATTACGGCAACACAATATTTGTTTTCCATTAAAGATATTAATACAAACAATTCTACTACACATTACGTGAAAACTAATTCGAAACAATATTTTTCATTTAAATACAATACATAGAAATTAAGTCAAACAGAAAATAATATTGTTTTAAATTAAATAAATTTATAAAAGTGTTTATAAATTAAATTTAGTAATTTAATTAGATTATGTATTATTTATATTTAATTAAATAAATCAAACTTTATAAATAAAATATTAGAAAGACTCATTATTTACATTTGAACATTCATTAAATAGCTCACGTATTATGTGAATCAAATTCACAATATTTCGTTTATGTTTTTTACATTTTAAAATGAAAGAAAAAACTTTCATTTTCTTTACATTACATTTATTTCAATGAAAGAACAAATAACAATTTAAGATAATAAAAACAAATAAATATAATAAACTTCAGTTTACACTTTAAGGCATTACCTCCAAAGTTTTAGTAATTCAATCAGAATATTATTTATTTTTAATTAAAGAAATTGAACTTTAAAAATTAAAATATCAGAATAGTCTTATTATTCACAAACTACGTAATTCTGAACTTTCACAGAATTATTATTTGTAGGAGAACAACTTATTCAAGATAATATGACAATTAAATTTTTAAACTTCAGTTTTTAGGTTTAAGACATTGTTACTATAGCTCTAGTAATTCAATTATACTTGTGTATTATTGCAACACATATTATTTGTTTTCAATTAAAGATATTAACCCAAACAATTCTACTACACACTACGTGAAACTAATTCGAAACAATATTATTTTTAATTTTAAATACAATACATAGAAAAGAAGTCAGACAGAAAATACAATTGTATTCAATTAAATAAATTTATACTGTAAATACTATTGTTTGAAATTATAAAAAACTTTCTTTCAAAAACTATGCAAATCATTTCATTTATACAAATTTTCATGTTGAAATAGTAAAGTGTTTTTACATTACATATTTTGTATAGATAATATCAAAATACTATATTTGTAAGTAATAAAAAATACTCACTGTATTAGTGTTTAGATAAAGCTCCCAATCCAGTCATTTCTCTTCACTCTTTAATTTCCAAATCAACTGTTCGTTCTTGTTTAGATTTAACAAAAAGCTTCTTTCCTATAATAGCTTCTAAATCTTGATCATTTGAAAATAAATTATTATAACGTTTTGGTAGAAAGGCATGAACAGTTTCTCCCTTATTGATAAATTTTACTAATATTGCACGACCGTATTTCGCTTCTACTATTCTTGCTTCTTTAATCACGTATGGTTCCCCTAACGTAAATGATTGAATAGACACTGTGTCTACACTTGTTGACAAATTGAATTTTTCAATAAGATTTGACATGCTTATGCTCTCTTCTACAGTTTACGATACAAACTGATTAAATATTTCTCTGTTTGTTAAATTTAAACCTTCTAGATGTAATTAATTTGTTTTGATCATTTCAAATTTTCCAAGAATACAAATTTATTTTTCTCTTTCAAACTTCCCTAATGTGTTTTTAATTGTAATATTAACTGCTTCTTAAAATTCCCTAATTATTATTTTAATTGACTTGTTTATTAACAATCTCTCAAAATTTCCAAAGTTGTTTTTCAAATGTAACATTAGCGACTTGTTTTCAATATTCTAATTTGTACAAAACATTAACGACTTGTTTACAATATTCTAATCTGAAAAAAGTTATAGAAGGTAGTGAAACCAAAAACACAGTTTTAATTTCTTGTTTGCTGTATTTTGGTGAGTACTATTTTATTGAAATGGCTGTATATCTTGTTTCGAATACGGAAAAGTATATTAAAAAGTATCGTAATAATGGAACTAGGTTTCTTTTTAAATTCAATTTACCACCAACTAATGTAAATGAAATTGACTGGATTAGACAAGGACTTAATGATATAATTGATTCAATGAAAAGTAATACGACTGATCAAGATCAACTCGGTTTCACCTTGTCAAGTTTGAATTTTAAAAACCGAGAACCGGGGTATGTTTCATTTCGTCCGGCTTCTCAAGTTAATTCTGATATGTTATTTCAGATTTTTGGAGGCATTATTCAATCTAATTCACCTGGTTTTAGTTCAACCGATACTTTCGAGATTGCCTGTACTAGAGTAAGGGTTCCACGCGGACGAGGGCACATAAGACCAGGATTTTTTAACAATTTCGACGAGAAATGTCATACGAGAAGGGGAATCGTGGTTATAAAAAATTCCGATTCTCTTTGTTTGCCATGTTCAATTGTAGTTGCAAAAGCAAATGTTGATAAAGATATCGAATATCCAGCAATAAGACTAAACCGTCGAAACAGACAAACTATAAAAGCATAGCAGTTAATGACTGACGCTAAAGTACAGATATCAGACACAGGTGCAGGAATAAAAGAGTTACAACAATTTCAAAACTTTCTCAGTGAATATAAAATTACAGTATATGAGTACGGAAAGAAGGGACGTAATATTTTTTTCGAAGGAGAAAATGAAGGTAAAAAAATTAATTTGATACTGTATAAGGGTCATTTTAATGTTATTACAAGTTTAACTAGTGCATTTGCTTGTAATTACTATTGTGAATCATGTCACACTCCTTTTGACCACCGTACGAAACATAGATGTTCGGTTACATGTTACTTGTGTAAACGATCTCCACCATGCACTTTGAAAGACAATGGTATACAATGTAATGAATGTAATAGAAAATTTAAAAACAGAGATTGTTTTAAATATCATCTCAATGATATCTGTAATGCTTTAAAAAAATGTCAGTCATGTGATAAAATGATATTTCTGTCTGCACGCTCTTCACCTCATGTGTGTGGCGAGATATATTGCAAAACTTGCAAGTCGTATATGTCTTCATCGCATTTTTGTTACATGAAAATTGATATTCGTAGACCTTTAAATAAAAATTTTCTGTTTATATTTTTTGACTTGGAAACCAGACAAGACGAACCTCTCGATAATTCTACAAACGTTCATCGAACCACTTTGTGTGTTTCTCAACAATATTGTTATCAGTGTATAGGCAACAATTCTTGTAGTGTTTGTCGTACAAATGTGTTTAGAAACGATCCAATTGATGAATTTATGTCTTATGTAATGAATGTGAGAAAGAGTTACAAGAAAGTAACAGTTATTGCACATAATGGACAGGGTTTCGATTTTCAGTTTATATTGAAGTATGTATTGGAAAAGACTCAATTTATGCCCACTTTGATTATACGTGGTACAAAAATCATTCTGATGGAAATAGATAACACAAAGTTTATAGATTCTTTAAACTACATGCCTATGGCTCTATCGAAACTACCAAAGTCTTTCGGACTGTCGTCCGAAAAGAAAAAAGGATATTTTCCTCATCTATTCAACACGTTAGCAAATCAATCGTACATAGGTCCGATTCCTCCTATCGAATTATACTGTCCTGATTCTATGATAGATAAAAAGAGTTACGAATCGTTTGTAAGATGGCATGATGAACAGGTTAGAAATGATTATTTGTTTGACTTTCAAAAAGAAATTTTCGAATACTGTTATTCAGATGTTGACATATTAGCTCAGGCATGCATAAAGTTTAGATCGATATTCTTGAGTCTATGTAACGTCGATCCTTTTTTGGAGGCTGTAACTATAGCCAGTGCTTGTAACCTTGCTTTCAGACGTAAATATTTAAGACCAAATACCATTGGTATTCTACCGAAAAGGGGATATAGGCTTTCAAACAGACATTCTAAAATAGCCTTACAATGGCTAACGTGGGTGGAAGATCAGAGAGGAATCCATATCGAACACGCTGGTCGAGGATGCGAACGTAAGATAGAAGGATTTATGATAGACGGATATTTTGAAGGAGAAATATTTGAGTTTCACGGATGTTACTGGCACGGATGTTCCAAGTGCTTCTCTAATGGACGCAACGAACCGCTAGAAGAAGATCCGTCCGATACACTTAACAACCGATTAGAGAGGACAAATGTAAAAAGAACTAAACTCTTACGTCATCATAGGCTAGTGGAAATGTGGGAATGCGACTTTCTAAGAATGAAGACAGAAAATTCATCAATGTCATACTTAGATACACATCCTGTTCTTAATATGATACCTCTTAATCCACGTGATGCCTTTTACGGTGGTCGAACGGGTAACACGAAATCATATTACGCATGTAAGGTTGAAGAGACAATACAGTATATTGACATATGTTCACTCTATCCCTGGGTATGCAAGTACGGAAAGTTTCCCATTGGTCATCCTTCAATTCACGTAGGCGACAGAGAGTGCAGACAACGAGGAATGGACACTGAAGGACTTTTAAAGTGCAAAATCCTTCCGCCCTGTGATCTTTATCATCCTGTGCTTCCGATAAAACTACACGACAAACTGATGTTTGTTCTCTGTAGAACATGCGCTCAGACATTATCAGAAGACTGTGAACATACTGCCGAAGAACGAGTGTTGGTAGGAACTTGGACAATGGATGAAATAAGGAAAGCAATTGAAAAAGGCTATACCATCATAGAAATGTACGAAATGTGGGAGTACGAGATAGCCAGTTTCGAGAAAGGTAACGGCCTCTTTGTCGAATATATCAATCAGTTCCTGAAAATAAAACAGGAAGCTTCAGGATATCCTGACTGGTGATTCAGCGAGGAGGAGAGGAAAAAATACGTAGACGATTATTTCGAACACGAAAACATTAGACTGGATTCAATTGAAAAGAATGAAGGACTCAGATCCCTGGCAAAGCTTATGTTGAACTCATTTTGGGGAAAATTCGGACAGAGGGAAAATCAAACAAAAACCGCGATTGTTCGTCAACCCTCGGAACTGTTTAAAATGTTGACATCGCCTTCGATACAAGTAAACACCATACAAGAGATCAACGAAGACGTGATATTAGTGAACTGGGAGTTTGTCGAAAACGAATGTGACGTAGTGTCTAGCGCTAATGTAGTAATTGCCGCTTATACTACTGCCCAGGCTAGACTTAAACTGTACGAATATCTAGATAAATTAGGAAGACAGGTTTTGTATTACGACACGGACAGTGTGATATATTACCATAGACCAGGAATGCACATGGTAGACACAGGAGACTACTTAGGACAGATGACAAACGAACTTTCGGCTTACGGTCAAGGATCTTACATTACAGAGTTTGTATCAGGAGGCCCCAAAACGTACGGTTACAGAGTGTTAGCGACTTCTACAAACTCGATAGAGACTGTCTGTAAAGTGAAAGGATTGACTCTGAACCTTTGCACAATTGGTTTGGTAAATTTTGCTTCGATCAAAAAAATGATAATATCCAAAGATGATTTCTTGGAAGTGCCCGCTTCTCGTATCCGCAGAACGAAAGATCGTGAAGTGATTACTGTTAAGGAATCCAAAAATTTTAAAATTACCGGTTTTAAGAGAAAAAGCGAAGGTAAATATGATTCTTTTCCTTATGGTTATATTAAAAAAAAAACACGATTAACAGAATAAAATCAATTTATAGTTTAATCAAACTGACATTATATAAAATTGGAACTTATGATAAAATAAATTACAATCAGAATAACATCACATTAATTTTTAATAAAGGAACATGTAAACATAGCAAAATAAAACAAAAAATTGTTGTTGTTTACATAAACTTTACAAATATGAGTTATAAATGTAAAGATAGCAACAACAAAAAATCTAATTAAAATTCTTATATCATTTTAAAAATACTGCTGTTTACAAAAATCTACAAATCTGGTTTGTATGCCTATAGGGGAGTCCGCCAGATAAAATAATGAACAACGCATCAAAGGTTATACCTCTTGGGTGATGTGGAAATTAACCTATATAAGTTTGTATTTTTTAAAATCAATCACATTTCTAAAATGGATCTGAGATATGCTATTGCAAATGAATTACATAAACCGGCTAGAAGACATTTCAAAACTAGACGTGTAACCTTGAAAGGCATTCACGATTTATATCAGGCAGACTTGGTAGAGATGATTCCTTATGCTAAACGAAACAGAGGATACAAATACTTACTCACTATGATTAATTGTCTTACAAAATTTGCGTTTGCGCTTCCTTTAAAATCGAAAACAGGTGTCGAAGTGGCTTCTGCTCTAGATAGTGTTTTGAAAAATCATCCAATGAATTATTTTCAAACAGACCAAGGTAAAGAATGGTTCAACGTTCATGTTCGAAATTTAATGAAAAAATACAAAATTAATCACTATACTACTTATTCAGATAAAAAAGCTTCCATAGTTGAAAGATTTAATCGTACGTTGAAAAGTAAAATGTGGAAAGAGTTTACTGCTAGGGGATCGTATGTATGGATAGATATACTGAATAGTTTAGTAAAATCGTACAATACATCAGTTCATAGAACCATAGGAATGAAACCGATTAGTGTAAGGAAAAAACATGAAACGAATTTATTAAAAAAAAATCTGTTAATGTTACGAAACTATTACCCAAATTTAAAGTAGATGATAAAGTAAGAATCTCCAAGTACAAAACAATCTTTGCGAGAGGATATTATCCGAGTTGGTCGAACGAAGTATTTTCTGTTTTTGCTGTAAAACCTACAATACCTGTAACGTATGTGTTACAAGATTCTAGAGGTAATATTTTGAAAGGAGGTTTCTATACCGAAGAAATCAGTAAAGCGAAAATGGGTGATGTTTTTCTTATCGATAAAGTGTTAAAGAGAAAAGGTAATAAAGTTTATGTCAAATGGACAGGTTTTGATAAAACACACAACAGTTGGATCGATAAGAAACAACTTATTTAGTATAAATTATAGAAACAAATACTGATATCATTAGTGTTACATCACAATGCGTACAGAAAAGGCCCTACAATCTTTTACAATGTCAAATTTTGATAAATATGTAGAGTGTACAAAAACGAAATGCGTCAGACATAGTACGCTTTTACCAAATACTATTCGATGTATTATTTGTGGACCTTCTAATTGCGGAAAAACAAATGTAGTATTCAATTTATTGTTTGAACCCAATGGGTTGAAGTTTGCTAATGTGTATGTGTTTTCAAAATCATTACATCAGTCAAAGTATAAACTTTTAGAAAAGGTTTTCTCAGATTCTGAAATCGGCTACTTTTCATACTCAGACAACCAAAGTGTACTTGAACCCAATGACGTAAGACAAAATTCCGTAGTAATATTCGATGATGTTGCTTGTGAGAAACAAGACAATATTAGAAAATATTTTTCAATGGGTCGTCACAATAATGTCGATACTTTCTATTTAGGTCAATCGTACAGTCAAATTCCAAAACAATTGATTCGTGATAATACGAACTTTTTAGTTATATTTAAACAAGACGACCTCAATATAAAACATATTTATAATAACCACGTGACTCCTGACATTAAAATATCTGTTTTTAAAGACATCTGTGCTGAGGCATGGAAAAATATTTACGGATTTGTTGTAATAGATAAAGACAGTGAAAAAGATCAAGGTCGTTACAGAATCGGATTCGATTGTTTTGTAAAAGATTTATTTTAAATGTATTCACTTGTTCACTATCAGTTTACAACATGACGCCCGACGAAGAACAAGTTATCCTTGAGATATCTAGATTGAAAGAGGCTATAAAAAGAAAATACCGTGAAATGAGATTCGGTGATGTGGAAAGGGAACGAGTAATGACTAAAAAATACAGTCCCCTTATTAGGGAAATTTCGAAATTACGGAAAGATAAACCTGAGAATGAAGAAATAAAACTTGAGCCAATTACATCACACTCTACGCCTCTAAAAGAATCATCTAGTGTAAAAGAGTTAATGACTACTCCTAAAGGACAAGAAGAATACAAAGAGACTTTAAATACAACCTTTTCTAATCAACTCACACTTTTGTACATGACAAAAATGATTAACGACTCGAATCTGGTAGATAATGTATATGGACCGAGAATAGAAGGTAATGTTCTTATGGTCGGAGATAAAGAGATTCAGTTTGCCGAAGATGGTGACATTATTATAGCAGGAGAAAATTACAACGGTACCGAAGGACTTTATGAATTATTGTTTATGCGTATACCAAGAAAAATATATACGGACGAAGATGTAGCAGCCTATAGAAAAATTTGTAAAAAAACTCATGCTCATAAAGTGAATTACAGTTTTAGAAATAGTATAAATCGCGATTTTAGAAACGATAAATACAAAAATATTATTCAGTATCTGTTTCCCCCGAAAAGGATTGGTAAAGGTTACGCTTATTGGGACAATCCTAACGAATTATGTGATAGGCTGAGACTTTTACTGTCTTCTTACGAAGCTGGTCATACAGGTCATAGAAACGAAATAGCGTCTGTTATAGAAGAGCTGAGGGAAGTGGGGATTATAAAAGGATGGGGTAATAAGAAAATTAGAACACTGATAAAATGAGCGTCGATAAGTTTGGACGTTATTCTAAACCTAAAGTCGGAGACCCTGTTTCTGAAAATGACATTGTTAATATGCGAACGCTTAAACGGGATTGTTTGACATTCGATAGTTCGAAGAACAAATACTACGCTAATGAACTTCCCTTAGGCGGTCTAGGTGAACCTAAAGATATGAACGATGCAGTAACTAAAAAATATATCGAATCTTTTGTTCCCAAAAGTTGTTTAACTTTCAATACCGATAAGAATTCATATTTTGCCAATGGTGTTTTGTTGGGTGGATTGGGTGAGCCTAATATCAGAGATGATGCAGTGACTAAAGGTTATCTCGAAAAAACGTGTTTAACTTTCGATAATGTAAAGAACAAATACTATACTAACGGTTTTGCTATAGGAGGTTTAGGAAAACCTACTGGTCGAAACGATGCTGTGTCTAAAAAATACCTCGAATCATTTATTCCGAAAGCTTGTTTGATATTCAATGACGAAAAGAATCAATACTATGCTAATGGTATTCAATTGGGTGGATTGGGGGAACCTATAAATACTGACGATGCGGTAACGAAGGGATATCTGGAAAAGTTAATTCCAGTTAAAATCGAAAATACGTTTTTCTTTGCTAATCATCGTTTGCGCGATATAGATGCTCCAGAATTTCAGGGAGACGCAGTTAACTTAAAATACTTGGTAGATAATGCTCTTCTTATAACTGGAAAAGAATATGACGGACGATTTAAACGTATAAGTCACGTGGGATCTGGTAAAGAACCAAATGACGTAGTAGTTTTTTCACAGTTAGCTACCTTGTACAATGATATTCAAATTCGAATTAACTCTGAAATAGCGATGTTGAGAGAAGAAATTAAAAAAATAATAAATTAATTCAAATTATAAAATTAGCTTAGAAAAAAAGTATTAAAAGCATACACTTATACGTTTCTGATTAGTAATAAAATGGCATTCAAATGGAAAACTAATGTCAGTCGTAAACGAAAGGTTGTAGGAGGCGGATTGATTTCAAGTGTTTTGAACAAAGCAATAGATCTATTACCAATCGAATTACATTTACCCACTTATAATTACTGCGGTCCAGGAACAAAATTAAGTAAACGTTTAGCACGTGGCGATAAAGGTATAAATGCACTAGATGAAGCCTGCCGTGAACACGATATTACCTATAATAGATTTACCGATTCTCAAAATCGTCGTGAAGCCGACGAAGTTCTAGCGGAAAAGGCTTGGAAAAGAGTTAAATCCAGTGACGCATCTCTTGGCGAGCGTGCAGCAGCCCTAGCTGTTTCGTCAGCAATGAAAGCGAAATCAAAGTTGGGTGGGGGTAAAAGACGTAGACGTCGTCGAAACCGTCGTACTCCTCATGACTTAAAACAGCTAGTAAAAAAACTTAAGGGTAAAGGATTATACCTTAAACCATATAAGGGTCGTGGAGGAAAAAAACAAAAAACAAAAAAAAAATAATTGAATCGATTCCTATCAGACCATTGACAAATATTGAATTAAAAAGATATGCAAAAGTACTAAACATACCTTGGTTCAGAGGAGTTTATATGAGAGATACTCTGCCAATACGTGCATTGAAAAATGAATCGGGCATTGTAAATTTAGACAGTGTTATTGGAATTGGCACTCATTGGGTTTGTTACAAAAAAAATGGTAAATCAGTAGAGTACTTTGATAGTTTCGGAAATTTGAGACCACCCCTTGAACTAGCAAAATATTTCGGTAGGAATGCTAATGTACACTATAATTACAAGAGATATCAGAAAAACAATTCAGTCATTTGTGGACATTTGTGTCTAAAGTTTCTGACGTCATGAGTATAGTTTTATCTGGAAATACATCCGTTTTATCTAATGACTTTTTTCCTCCGTATGATGTTTCTACTGGACAATGGGAGATAGGATTCATAGACTTAGCTTCCTACAACTCGATTCCAAATATCGTAGATGGTATAAATAACGTTTTTCATTACGGAAAGGATAAATACATCACATTGCCAACGGGATCATACGAAATTGAAGATATAGAGAGGTACATATTAATGAATTTGGATCCGAGTATTTTCTTTTCGCTACGTCCAAACAATAACACTTTGAAAGCTGAAATAAAATGTTCCGAAGAAATACATTTCGATAAAAAACATTCTATAGGTAAACTGTTAGGATTCTCTGGTTCTCATTTAGTATCAAATAAAAAACATGTTTCAGACAAACCTGTTGACATCATTAAGGTGAATGTGATTCGTGTTGAGTGCAATATTGTAACTGGATCGTTTATAAATGGTGTCGAATGTCATATTCTACACGAGTTTTTTCCTCAGGTTCCTCCTGGTTACAAGATCGTGGAACATCCTCCAAATGTAATATATTTACCTGTCAACGTAAAAATAATTCATAACATTACTGTTAGTCTAAAAGATCAAAACGGAGATATAATAGATTTTCGTGGTGAAACTATATCAGTTAGATTACATTTACGAAATGGGACTAGTATTTAAAAAGAGTAAAAAAACAAAAAACATCAGTCTACCAAGATCCTTACCAGGATTAACATTAAAAAACGTCAAATTTCTTAGATCTTTAGGTTTTAAAATCGTAAAGAATGGAAGAACTTTTGGGAATTGACAGCAGTGTCGAATACGACAATACTCTATACAGTATGGAGTATCATACTCATAAACCGTATTCTTCATCAACTTATAATAATAACGATGAGATTCGTATACCGATTCATCAACAAGATGTCATTACCGTACCTTTCGAAAGTTTATTACACATAAAGGGCACTGTCAGTGGCAAAAAAGCTAACGGAGAAGAAACTGAAGTATGTTTAGTAAACAATGCCGCAGCATTTTTTTTCGATGACATTCGTTATGAGATTAATGGTAACGAATTGGACCGTACAAGAAATGTAGGAATCACTAGTACTATTAAAAGTATGCTTTCGATTCGTGAACTGGAGAAAAATAAACTGATAAATGCAGGATGGATCGGAGTGGGTAATACAAAAGTAACAAAAGAGTTTACCATGTCGATTCCTTTAAAAATGTTAATGGGTTTTTTTGAGGATTACAGAAGGGTTGTAGTGGGAGCAAAATACGAACTTGTTTTGTTGCGCTCGTCATCTGATTTAAACGCAGTTTACATGACAATGCAGATTTCGTTGATTTAAAAATAACCAGCATAGCATGGAGAGTTCCACACGTCATCTTGGCTGATCCAATCCGATTGAAAATTCTGAAAATGATTGAACGCGATGCTCCTATTCATATAGCAATGAGAAAATGGGAATTGATAGAATATCCTTCTGTTCCTAGAACAAACCGTATATCTTGGACAGTGAAGACAGCCTCCCAAATGGAAAAACCCAGATATGTGATTTTAGCTTTGCAAACAAATCGAAAAAATCAGATAAAAAAGAACGCCTCTGAATTTGACGATTGTAAAGTTACAAACGTTAAATTGTATCTCAATTCACAGTATTTTCCATACGATAACATTCATGGGGATATTTCTGTTATTTATGATATGTACACTAGTTTTCAAAAATCCTATTACTTTCGTGAATCGTCTCCTTGTTTAGATTTAGATACTTTTATGAATAAAGCTAACTTTTTTGTAATTGACTGTTCAAAACAAAACGATTCTGTGAAAACGGGTCCTGTGGACGTAAGATTAGAAATAGAAGCATCTCAAAATATTCCAGAAAATACTTCAGCCTATTGTCTAATACTCCATGATTCGCATATTGTTTATACGTTACTCACAGGCTCAGTGAAAAAGATTATGTAAAAACAAAATCATTAAACAATTGTTTAGAAACATATAACGGAATGTTCAAACAAGTTTTGAAAGAGTAAGTAATACAAAAATCATTAAGTGAATGTTTGGGGAAACATATATAGACGTGTCTCAACATGTCTCGGTAAATTACGTAATAAAAATAATCATTAGGTGATTGTTTATGAAACATATATAAAGACATGTTCCAACAAGTCTCGGTAGATTACGTAATAAAAAATCAATAAGTGAATGTTTGTATGCTAAGATGTCATTTTGAGTTATGGAATCTATGGATGTGGATCGAACATCTTGTTCAGCTTTGCCTGACTTTCCTTTAGGAATTTTCCTAAAGTCAATAAATTTTTTAAATGCTGAATGTACAAAGTTTGTTGCTACAGGACTTTTTAAACACAAAGATTATGCTCTTGGTGTGCTTATACAAACGAATAAGAAAAAACATATTTTTTTGTCTTATATGGAATTTAACGAATTTCTGACTAAAATTCCTCAAGTAGTAGTAGATGGAAAACAACGTAAGTTTTCAATGATGAAAGGTAACATTACGCTAAAAAAATGTTTTGGAAAACATTATATCAGTTTGTATGACGGTCATAATACTGCTACTCTCAATATCAACGAATGGACTTTACTCATAAATACTATTCCTTTGATAACACGAAGAATCATGGAACTATTTTATAATGAACCTGAACTAATATCTTACATCATTGACTGTATGAACACAGATGAATTAATATCAAGTACTCTTCCTGAAGCTGATAAATTGTACGAAGAAGTAGCATTGTTTAAAAAATATGTAAGTTAAAAAACAATAAATTATTTTACAAACTTTCTATCGAAGCTTCTTTTATTTTTCTTACAAGTCTTGTTCTATTTTAAAAATAATATAAAATAATAATAAATAAATAAATAGTAAATATAATAATAAATCAGTTAATATAATAATTTAACAAAAATTATATTGATAAATTGTACGAAGAAGTAGCACTGTTTAAAAAATATGTAAGTTAAAAAACAATAAATTATTTTACAAACTTTCTATCGAAGTTTCTTTTATTTTTCTTACAAGTCTTGTTCTATTTTAAAAATAATATAAAATATTAATAAATATATGTTTATAATAAATAGTAATTAAAATAACAAAAATTATATTTAAGAATAAAAACACATAAAAGATTACAATTTTTGATAAAGGTATCTTTAACATTGAATATTGTATTGAGAGGCTGTTTCTGACATGAATGTATCTCTTATAAACATTTAAAGTTTAAGAGTGTCTATTTGAAAAGTGATATTGACAATCTAGTTTTGAATGTCACTGGCATGAAGGAAACTTTTGTAAACATTCAAAATTTTAAAGTTTTAGTGTTAATGTAAAAACAGTTTTGAATGTCACTGGCACGGATGAAACTCTTGTAAACATTCAAAACTTTTAAAGATTCTGTGTTATTGTAAAAATAATTTTAAATATCACTAACACAAAGGACGCTCTTGTAAACGTTCAAAGTATTGAGATAAATAATTTTATTAAATAGAAAAATATTTAGTGAATAAGAAACCTTCAAAAATTGTATTGTTTAAAATAACTTTTGTCTGTAAATATTCAAAGCATTGAATAAAATCTTTGTAAAATTACTTTAAATTCTTAAAATAAATTTGTTAATTTTGAAAAATTAAAAATACAAATCTTGTGTGCAAAATACAAAGAGTGTGTAACTTCAATATAAAAAAATAATTATTATTTTTAATATAAAACACAAAATATCTGAAGGATAGTGTTACCTTTAGAATAAATAACCTAAAAAATTACTTTGAAATATGGTAAATTTCATAAAATAACTAAAAAATTAATAAGAAATAAAAATTTAAAAAAAAAAAAACAAGACTTGTAATGTGGGCAATGCCAGTTCCAACCCTGGAAAAACACAGAGGAAAAGTCTTTGTAAATGAGATAAAATATTATTATGTCATTTATTTGTAGTACTTCAATATGGTAGGAACTTTTTTTTTAAAAAAAAAAACAAGACTTGTAATGTGGGCAATGCCAGTTCCAACCCTGGAAAAACACAGAGGAAAAGTCTTTATAAATAAGAGATAAAATATTATTATGTCATTTACTTGTAGTACTTCAATATGGTAGGAACATTTTTTTGGACAGATTCTCTTTCTATTGAAAAAACTGTTTTTAATGCTTATTCACTATACAATGAGCGGTTAAAGACCTATACCACATGGGAGGGAATATCTAACGAAAATATAAATCCTATACGTTTGAGTGAAGCTGGGTTTTTTTATACTGGAAAAGACGATAAAACCATATGTTTTGTATGTGCTGGTGGACTTAAAGAATGGTCACATAACGATGATCCAATTAAAGAGCACGTTTTGCATTTTAGTTCATGTAAATATGCAACAGCTGTGTTGAATGCAATTAAAACCAAACCAATAGAAGAGAAAGAAGAAGATCCATTTTTATGCAAGATATGTTGTACGAATGAAATGGAAATCGCTAGTTTACCTTGCGGACATATATTTTCGTGTACTGAGTGTTCATTGGAATTACAAGATTGTAGTGTGTGTAGAAAACGAATCTTAAGTAGTATTAGAATTTATATTTCTTGATGTATGTGTTCAATAAAGCTATTCTGACAAGCAATCTCTATTTTTATTTATATTCTACTAAATGTATTGTGTAAAGCAATTAATATTGACCAATATATAGTTTAATAATATTATTTAAAAAAGATATTGACTTATAAATCATTTAGGTTTTTTTTAAATAATAATTTTAGTATTTGTTTTTAGGTGTAGAACGCAGCATGAAAGCAGTGATTGAATTTCAAGCGTTTTACGACAACCATAATAATTATATTCCCAAAGAATTTGCTATTGTTGCAAATTCTTTAAGATCTGTTACAATCTTCAAGTCCCCGTACAAATTTAATCAGCTTAGTAAAAAATATAAACAAACCACATATTGGCTATAGAACCATTACCATTCTATTGACTGGAACGAGGGAGAGATACCTAATGACGAAAATACTATTAGAGACCTGTTGAAGCCATTTTCTATTATATACAGCAAAGAATCAGAAAAAAAGTCAAGTTTCTAAAAAAAGTTTCATACTAATGTACGTGATATGCCATGTACAACTGTTTCCAATAAAACCTATAAATCAATAGAATGTGTTTTGCCTCAGCATAATTTAGGAAAATATAAGTGTGCATTAAACATTGCAAAATTCAATTATGATTTATATATAAAATTTTATTTAATTTCTTATTGTTTTCTTTAAAATTTTTTTTGTGTTTATAATTTATATCTAAAATAAACTTTACTTACCTTTTCAATATTGCGGCACAAATATGAAAGTATTTCCTTAGTTTTCTTTGTCGTAAATAGCAACTGACTATCTGAAAACATACATTCTATAAAGCAAGCCAATTCCTTTCTCGATGATGCAGAAATTTTTAACAATCAGATCTGAAGCATACTGTATTATATGTTAAAAACGAAGAAAAAATTTAACTATACAAGATGCAGAAATTTTTAACAATCAGATCTGAAGCATACTGTATTATATGTTAAAAACGAAGAAAAAATTTAACTATACAAGATGCAGAAATTTTTAACAATCAGATCTGAAGCATACTGTATTATATGTTAAAAACGAAGAAAAAATATAACTATACAAGATGCAGAAATTTTTAACAATCAAATCTGAAGCATAATGTATTATATGTTAAAAACGAAGAAAAAATTTAACTATACAAATGTTACCTATAAATGTTTATATTTGCTAATTTTTATAAACTCAAGTATTACAAAATATGTTCTTGAATTAAATTTTTATATTACTTATGTAGTTTTAACTGTCTTGTGTAATTAATATTTTCAAGATGATATTAATTAATTAATTAATATACTAATTTTTCACATACAATGACAAATATTCTAAATAATATAATACATTAGTTTTATTGTTCCAGGCAAAGGTTACCTTGCCAATTAATATTTTCAAGATGATATTAATTTTTTCAAGATGATATTAATTAATTAATATACTGATTTTTCACATACAATGACACATATTCTAAATAATATAATACATTAGTTTTATTGTTCCAGGCAAAGGTTATCTTGCAAAACATGCTAGATTTTAAATTTTCTTTTGACTCAAACTAACCCCAGATGATTTATCAAAAAGAGTAACATAAACCCTAGCAATCTCCTTGGAAATAGGAGTGTAACCAAAAATGTGTATTTGCAAATAAATGTACTTATTTTTTGTACAAAATTAACTTTATAGGTATAATATGTGTATATATATATATTATGTCCTTTTTAAATTATTTCAACAAAATATTTTTTCATTTAATTCTTTCAAGGAAAAATTAATAACAAGTAATAAATATATTTACTAGATTGAATATAAAGAAAATTATATCACATTTTCGAGTTACTCCTATAATGATGAGAAAAATTATATATTTTGTATTTTATAAATTTAGTTATTAATTCCGTTGATTTGTTGGCTTTAAGAATTTAATTTTACAAAATTTAATAATTAGTTAATATTTTTTATTATATATATTTGTGAAAAAATTAATGGTATTAAAAAGGTTTTTAACGGAAACCTGCTTACTGTTTCTATAAAACTGCTTGTTTAAGTATATTTTGTACTAATTCTAGTAAAATTGTGTATATCGACCTATTATCACTCATATATATATATATATTTGTGAAAAAATTTTGAAAATAATAATAAAATTTATACTTACCGTCATTTATTTAGAATAATTTCCGCTGTAATATGTAACTGTGTGCCCGATATTGCTAGAAAAACATATATGTTCCTTAATGAAGAAGTGGTGTGTATGAATGCAATTCTCTGTCTTAATCTCTCACCTATTTCGTCACTGGAGTGATCATCTACATAAAAATTAAATCTGATTATGGAGAACATTTCCTTAAGTTGAATACACTCCTCTTCTATCCTATTTATATCTTGTGTATTTTTTATTTTTCTTTTTAAAAAAACAGAGGCAATACCAGCAGTGACAGACATTTTGTTGAAACTGAAATAATACGAGAATATATTTCATTTAACTAGCCAAACATCTATTATATGTTTTAGAAAATACAGTTAAAATTAAACATTTATATGGAAAGTAGATTACTATATGTAAAATATTTACATGCGAATCATAAGACTTTCAACTCTATCAAATAGTGAAAACATGACTTACCTCTAGGAGGATATAATACACTCTGGTCTAGCAATCAATAGGCTGTTATTGTCTTGCAGTAGAAAATCAGAATTATATATAACTAGAAACAGTTAGAGTTATTTCAATACGCTTTCTATACTGAAACTAGAGTCGTTTTCTCTGTTAAAGGCAAAAGTAACTGTCACGAGGAAGTAAACATCTTTGCATTTATTGACAAAAATAATCTAAGAACGAAGCGACAGCTTATCTGATTTTGTATTTTATAAATTTAGTTATTAATTCCGTTGCTTTGTTGGCTTATTTTACAAAATTTAATAATTAGTCAATATTTTTATTATATATTTGTGAAAAAATAATTGTGTTATATCTAAAAAGGTTTTTAGCGGAAACCTGCTTACTGTTTCTATAAAACTGCTTGTTTAAGTATATTTTTTACTAATTGAATTATTACATTTGAAAAGTGTAGTTTTTTCTTTCAAAAGACTATGAAAATCATTTCTTTATAAATATTTTCGTATTGAAATAAAAAAGTGTTTATTTACAGTGTATATTTGTATAAAAATAATTATATAATACCTTGGTTAATGAATAAAAAATACTATCTTTTAAACGAGAATATATTTCATTTAACGAGGTAAACGTCTTCTTATAACAGAAATCCGTTTATTTCTAAATATATGTCTTAAGAGAATTAGAAGATTCGATCTTCTGACGTAATTTTCGGTTTATTTTGGTAAAAAATTGATCGTCTATGGTAAACTCCAATACCGTAAAATAATCAAAAGTAACTTGTATGAACTCTAAAAATATAAATTCCAAAACCGTAATGAAAAAGATGTTACTTATAAATTATCTACATTTCTTGAAAATAACAATAGAATTTATACTTACTGTCTTTTAAACGAAAATATCATTTATTGGAAATAATTTCAGCTGTAATATGTAACAATTAACTCAAATGCTTATAAATTGTAAGCCACGTTGTATATTGGTTTAATAAAAACGAGCTCTTGGAAAGGAATTTCGGAAAGAAATGCAAAACGTTTAGTGTTAAAAAAGCATGAATTAATTGTCTTTGATCTGTTCCCAATACTTATACATTGTATTATTAATATTCTAATAATTATCCAGCAGAAAAATTATATAAAAGCTATCCATTCTCGTTATACTTCTGTGTCAGTATATTTTTTAATATATTTATTTGTTATAATATCTTAAATTGTAAAGAAGCTGATTTATACAAATCTTAATTCTGCGAAAGTTCACTATTACGTTGATTGTAAATTATAGACTCTTCTAATATTCTGTTTATAGAGTTCAATCATTATACTTATAAATATCCAGCAGAAAAATAAAAACTAACCATTCATATTTTTTAACAAGTAAATAAAGTGCGAAATGTTCTAATATTTACGTTTTGATCGAAGGAAATTTCAGGACTTAGATGCAACGAATTCTTTATTTTTTTTTTTTTTTGTTAACAAGTAAATATTGCTGCGCACTGTTATAGACATTCTCTAAAGTACAAACACTTATTCAAAACGAAACAACTTCGGGCCTATTATTATATAGATGCAACAGAAGCTACTTTCTCAATCGACCGTGGTGGCCGAGAGGATAGCGGCGTCGGTGCCTTGAACACTGACATTCGGGTTTCGAATACGACACAGATACAAAGATTTTTCAGAAATGATGTCATCAAATAAATTAAAACGTCCACTCCCGTCGTTCCCTTGGCATCCGTATAGATCAAACACGTCCACTCCCGTCGTTCCCTTGGCATCCGTATAGATCAAACCCCCCTGTTCCTGTGGGATAAATGACCTCGCTCCAGAACCGCCTGGAGAATGGGTTTATCCTGATCTATAAGGCAGCCATCTCTACTAATACTTGTTATCCTTTTGTACTTAAACCTGATAATGGAACTCTTAGCCGAAACGTTGCTGTTACAGTTAGTAAAGGACAATTGACTCGACAAAAATCTAAATTGGGTATTAAAAATGAAAACTTGTTGTTATCCTTGTGTACTTAAACCTGATGATGGAAGTCCTTGCCGAAACGTTGCTGTTACAGTTAATAAAGTACACTTGACTGGGCAAAAATCTAAATTGGGTATTTATATTTAAAACTTTTTGTTATCCTTATGCAATTAAACCTGATGATGGAACTCCTTGCCGAAACGTTGCTGTTACAGTTAATAAATTACACTTGACTGGACAAAAATCTAAATTGGGTATTTATATTTAAAACTTGTTGTTATCCTTATGTAATTAAACCTGATTTTGGAACTCCTTGCCGAAACGTTGCTGTTGCAGTTAATAAAGGAAAATTGACTCGGCAAAAATCTAAATTGGGTATTTATATTTAAAACTTGTTGTTATCCCTATGTAATTAAACCTGATAATGGAACTCCTTGCCGAAACGTTGCTGTTACAGTTAAAAAAAGGACAATTGACTCGACAAAAATCTAAATTGGGTATTTATATTTAAAACTTGTTGTTATCCTTATGTAATTAAACCTGATGATGGAACACTTTGCCGAAACGTTGCTGTTACAGTTAATGAAGGACAATTGACTCGGCAAAAATCTAAATTGGGTATTTATATTTAAAACTTGTTGTTATCCTTATGTAATTAAACCTGATGATGAAACTCCTTGCCGAAACGTTGCTGTTACAGTTAATAAAGGACAATTGTCTCGGCAAAAATCTAAATTGGGTATTTATTTTTAAAACTTGTTGTTATCCTTATGTAATTAAACCCGATGATGGAACTCCTTGCCGAAACGTTGCTGTTACAGCTAATAAAGGACAATTGACTCGACAAAAATCTAAATTGGGTATTAAAAATTAAAACTTGTGGTTATCCTTATGTAATTAAACCTGATCATGGAACCCCTTGCCGAAACGTTGCTGTTACAGTTAATAAAGGACAATTGACTCGACAAAAATCTAAATTGGGTATTATAAATTAAAACTTGTTGTTATCCTTATGTAATTAAACCTGATGATGGAACTCCTTGCCGAAACGTTGCTGTTACAGTTAATAAAGGACAATTGACTCGGCAAAAATCTAAATTGGGTATTTATATTTAAAACTTGTTGTTATCCTTATTTAATAAAACCTGATGATGGAACTCCTTGCCGAAACGTTGCTGTTACATTTAATGAAGGACAATTGACTTGGCAAAATCTAAATTGGGTAATAATAATTAATACTTGTTATCCTTTTGTACTTAAACCTGATAATGGAACTCTAAGCCGTTACGTTGCTGTTACAGTTAATGAAGGACAATTGACTCGGCAAAAATCTAAATTGGGTATTTATATTTAAAACTTGTTGTTATCCTTATGTAATTAAACCTGATAATGAAACTCCTTGCCGAAACATTGCTGTTACAGTTAATAAAGGACAATTGACTCGGCAAAAATCTAAATTGGGTATTTATATTTAAAACTTGTTGTTATCCTTATGTAATTAAACCTGATGATGGAACTCCTTGCCGAAACGTTGCTGTTACAGTTAATAAAGGACAATTGACTTGTCAAAATCTAATTTGGGTAATAATAAATAATACTTGTTATCCTTTTGTACTTAAACCTGATAATGGAACTCTTAGCCGAAACGTTGCTGTTACAGTTAGTAAAGGACAATTGACTCGACAAAAATCTAAATTGGGTATTAAAAATGAAAACTTGTTGTTATCCTTGTGTACTTAAACCTGATGATGGAAGTCCTTGCCGAAACGTTGCTGTTACAGTTAATGAAGGGCAATTGACTCGGCAAAAATCTACATTGGGTATTTATATTTAAAACTTGTTGTTATCCTTATGTAATTAAACCCGATTATGGAACTCCTTGCCGAAACGTTGCTGTTACAGTTAATAAAGGACAATTGACTCGACAAAAATCTAAATTGGGTATTAAAAATTAAAACTTGTGGTTATCCTTATGTAATTAAACCTGATGATGGAAACCCTTGCCGAAACGTTGCTGTTACAGTTAATAAAGGACAATTGACTCGACAAAAATCTAAATTGGGTATTAAAAATTAAAACTTGTTGTTATCCTTATGTAATTAAACCTGATGATGGAACTCCTTGCCGAAACGTTGCTGTTACAGTTAATAAAGGACAATTGACTCTGCAAAAATCTAAATTGGTTATTTATATTTAAAACTTGTTGTTATCCTTATGTAATTAAACCTGATGATGGAACTCCTTGCCGAAACGTTGCTGTTAAAGTTAATAAAGGACAATTGACTCGGCAAAAATCTAAATTGGGTATTTATATTTAAAACTTGTTGTTATCCTTATTTAATAAAACCTGATGATGGAACTGATTGCCGAAACGTTGCTGTTACATTTAATGAAGGACAATTGCCTTGGCAAAATCTAAATTGGGTAATAATAATTAATACTTGTTATCCTTTTGTACTTAAACCTGATAATGGAACTCTTAGCCGATACGTTGCTGTTACAGTTAATGAAGGACAATTGACTCGGCAAAAATCTAAATTGGGTATTTATATTTAAAACTTGTTGTTATCCTTATATACTTAAACCTGATAATGGAACTCCTTGCCGAAACGTTGCTGTTACAGTTAATAAAGGACAATTGACTCGGCAAAAATCTAAATTGGGTATTTATATTTAAAACTTGTTGTTATCCTTATGTAATTAAACCTGATGATGGAACTCCTTGCCGAAACGTTGCTGCTACAGTTAATAAAGGACAATTGACTTGTCAAAATCTAATTTGGGTAATAATAAATAATACTTGTTATCCTTTTGTACTTAAACCTGATAATGGAACTCTTAGCCGAAACGTTGCTGTTACAGTTAGTAAAGGACAATTGACTCGACAAAAATCTAAATTGGGTATTAAAAATGAAAACTTGTTGTTATCCTTGTGTACTTAAACCTGATGATGGAAGTCCTTGCCGAAACGTTGCTGTTACAGTTAATGAAGGGCAATTGACTCGGCAAAAATCTACATTGGGTATTTATATTTAAAACTTGTTGTTATCCTTATGTAATTAAACCCGATGATGGAACTCCTTGCCGAAACGTTGCTGTTACAGTTAATAAAGGACAATTGACTCGACAAAAATCTAAATTGGGTATTAAAAATTAAAACTTGTGGTTATCCTTATGTAATTAAACCTGATGATGGAACCCCTTGCCGAAACGTTGCTGTTACAGTTAATAAAGGACAATTGACTCGACAAAAATCTAAATTGGGTATTAAAAATTAAAACTTGTTGTTATCCTTATGTAATTAAACCTGATGATGGAACTCCTTGCCGAAACGTTGCTGTTACAGTTAATAAAGGACAATTGACTCTGCAAAAATCTAAATTGGTTATTTATATTTAAAACTTGTTGTTATCCTTATGTAATTAAACCTGATGATGGAACTCCTTGCCGAAACGTTGCTGTTAAAGTTAATAAAGGACAATTGACTCGGCAAAAATCTAAATTGGGTATTTATATTTAAAACTTGTTGTTATCCTTATTTAATAAAACCTGATGATGGAACTCCTTGCCGAAACGTTGCTGTTACATTTAATGAAGGACAATTGCCTTGGCAAAATCTAAATTGGGTAATAATAATTAATACTTGTTATCCTTTTGTACTTAAACCTGATAATGGAACTCTTAGCCGATACGTTGCTGTTACAGTTAATGAAGGACAATTGACTCGGTAAAAATCTAAATTGGGTATTTATATTTAAAACTTGTTGTTATCCTTATATACTTAAACCTGATAATGGAACTCCTTGCCGAAACGTTGCTGTTACAGTTAATAAAGGACAATTGACTCGGCAAAAATCTAAATTGGGTATTTATATTTAAAACTTGTTGTTATCCTTATGTAATTAAACCTGATGATGGAACTCCTTGCCGAAACGTTGCTGTTACAGTTAATGAAGGACAATTGACTTGTCAAAATCTAATTTGGGTAATAATAAATAATACTTGTTATCCTTTTGTACTTAAACCTGATAATGGAACTCTTAGCCGAAACGTTGCTGTTACAGTTAGTAAAGGACAATTGACTCGACGAAAATCTAAATTGGGTATTAAAAATGAAAACTTGTTGTTATCCTTGTGTACTTAAACCTGATGATGGAAGTCCTTGCCGAAACGTTGCTGTTACAGTTAAAAAAAGGACAATTGACTCGACAAAAATCTAAATTGGGTATTAAAAATTAAAACTTGTTGTTATCCTTGTGTACTTAAACCTGATGATGGGACTCTTTGACGAAACGTTGCTGTTACAGTTAATAAAGGACAATTGACTCGATAAAAATCTAAATTGGGTATTAAAAATTAAAACTTGTTGTTATCCTTATGTAATTAAACCTGATGATGGAACTCCTTGCCGAAACGTTGCTGTTACAGTTAGTAAAGGACAATTGACTCGACAAAAATCTAAATTGGGTATTAAAAATTAAAACTTGTTGTTATCCTTGTGTACCTAATGACCTGATGATGGAACTCCTTGCCGAAACGTTGCTGTTGCAGTTAATAAAGGACAATTGACTCGGCAAAAATCTAAATTGGGTATTAAAAATTAAAACTTGTTGTTATCCTTGTGTACTTAAACCTGATGAAGGGACTCTGACGAAACGTTGCTGTTACAGTTAATAAAGGGCAATTGACTTGGCAAAATCTAAATTGGGTAATAATAATTAATACTTGTTATCCTTTTGTACTTAAACCTGATAATGGAACTCTTAGCCGATACGTTGCTGTTACTGTTAATGAAGGACAATTGACTCGGCAAAAATCTAAATTGGGTATTTATATTTAAAACTTGTTGTTATCCTTATGTAATTAAACCTGATGATGGAACTCCATGCCGAAACTTTGCTGTTACAGTTAATAAAGGACAATTGACTCGGCAAAAATCTAAATTGGGTATTTATATTTAAAACTTGTTATTATCCTTATGTAATTAAACCTGATGATGGAACACTTTGCCAAAACGTTGCTGTTACAGTTAATGAAGGACAATTGACTCGGCAAAAATCTAAATTGGGTATTTAAATTTAAAACTTGTTGTTATCCTTATGTAATTATACCTGATGATGGAACTCCTTGCCGAAACGTTGCTGTTACAGTTAATAAAGGACAATTGTCTCGGCAAAAATCTAAATTGGGTATTTATTTTTAAAACTTGTTGTTATCCTTATGTAATTAAACCCGATGATGGTACTCCTTGCCGAAACGTTGCTGTTACAGTTAATAAAAGACAATTGACTCGACAAAAATCTAAATTGGGTATTAAAAATTAAAACTTTTTGTTATCCTTGTGTACCTAAACCTGATGATGGAACTTTTTGACGAAACGTTGCTGTTACAGTTAATAAAAGACAATTGACTCGACAAAAATCTAAATTGGGTATTAAAAATTAAAACTTTTTGTTATCCTTGTGTACCTAAACCTGATGATGGAACTTTTTGACGAAACGTTGCTGTTACAGTTAATAAAGGACAATTGACTCTGCAAAAATCTAAATTGGTTATTTATATTTAAAGCTTGTTGTTATCCTTATGTAATTAAACCTGATGATGGAACTCCTTGCCGAAACGTTGCTGTTACAGTTAATAAAGGACAATTGACTCGGCAAATATCTAAATTAGGTATTTATATTTAAAACTTGTTGTTATCCTTATTTAATAAAACCTGATGATGGAACTCCTTGCCGAAACGTTGCTGTTACATTTAATGTAGGACAATTGACTTGGCAAAATCTAAATTGGGTAATAATAATTAATACTTGTTATCCTTTTGTACTTAAACCTGATAATGGAACTCTTAGCCGATACGTTGCTGTTACAGTTAATGAAGGACAATTGACTCGGCAAAAATCTAAATTGGGTATTTATATTTAAAACTTGTTGTTATCCTTATGTAATTAAACCTGATAATGGAACTCCTTGCCGAAACGTTGCTGTTACAGTTAATAAAGGACAATTGACTCGGCAAAAATCTAAATTGGGTATTTATATTTAAAACTTGTTGTTATCCTTATGTAATTAAACCTGATAATGGAACTCCTTGCCGAAACGTTGCTGTTACAGTTAATAAAGGACAATTGACTCGGCAAAAATCTAAATTGGGTATTTATATTTAAAACTTGTTGCTATCCTTATGTAGTTAAACCTGATTATGCAACTCTTTGACGAAACGTTGCTGTTACAGGCAATAAAGGACAATTAACTCGGCAAAAATCTATATTTGGTATTAGTAATTAAAACCTGTTGATATCCATATGTACTTAAACCTGGTGATGGAACACTTTGCCGAAACGTGGCTGCTACAGTGAGTAAAGGACAATTGAATCGGCAAAATTTTATATTGGGTATTATTAATTAAAATGTGTGGTTATCCGTATGTACATACCCGCCAGATGATGGAATTCTTTGCCGAAACGTTGCTGCTACACTAAATAAAGGGCAATCGACTCGGCAAAAATCTAAATTTAGTATTATTAATTCAAACGTCTTGTTATCTTTATGTACTTAAACCTGATGATGGAACTATTTACGAAACGTTGCTGTTACAGTAAGGAAAGTAAAATTGACTCGGCAAAAATCTAAATTGGTTAATAATAATTAACACTTGTTGTTATCCTTATGTACTTAAACCTGATAATGGAACTCTTTGACGAAACGTTGCTGTTACAGTTAATAAAGGACAATTGACTCGGCAAAAATCTAAATTGGGTACTATTAACTAAAACTTGTTGATATCCTTATGTAATTAAACCTGATGATGGAACACTTTGCAGAAACGTTGCAACTATATTAAAAAAGGACAATTAACTCGGCAAAAATCTATATTGGGTATTAGTAATTAAAACTTGTTGTTATCCGTATGTACTTACGCCTGATGATGGAAAATTTTGCCAAAACGTGCCTGCTACAGTGAGTAAAGGACAATTGAATGGGCAAAATTTTATATTGGGTATTATAAATTAAAACGTGTAGTTATCCGTATGTACATACGCCTGATGATGGAACGCTTTGCCGAGAAGTTGCTGTTACAGTTAATAGAGGACAATTGACTCGGCAGAAATCTAAATTTCGTATTATTAATTAAAACTTTTTGTTATCCTTATGTACTTAAACCTGATGATGGAACTATTTGACGAAACGTTGCTGTTATAGTAAGAAAAGTACAATTGACTCGGCAAAATTTTATATTGGGTATTATTAATTAAAACGTGTGGTTATCCGTATGTACTTACGCCTGATGATGGAATTCTTTGTGGAAACGTTGCTGTTACAGTTAATAAAGTACAATTTACTCGGCAAAATTCTAAATTGGGTAATAATAATTAAAACTTATTGTTATCCGTATGTACTTAGGCAATAGAATATTTACACTAGATTCGTCTATTTTAAACATATTCTATCTATTGTTTGTACCTAAAGGGTTATGCATGTTTACAGTGTCAAATGGAATGTATTTAAATACTGCTACATATATATATCTCCCAAACCGTACAAAGTTAGTAGCTCATTACGATAGAGTATATTCCCCTGGTCGTCCTGGATAGATTACTGTGCTCTGGAGAATGTTTAAAATTTTATCACTTTTTACCCCAAAAATTGCATGACCTTTCAAGGAGTTTAGAGAATTTCTTCGAAAAAACTTGTTGTTATTCATACGTAATTTAACCTGATGAAGGAACTCCTTGCCGAAACGTTGCTGTTACAATTAGTGAAGGACAATGGACTCGGCAAAATCTAAACTGGGTAATAATAGTTAATACTTGTCGTTATCCTTATGTACTTAAACCTGATGATGGAACTCCTTGCCGAAACGTTGCTGTTACAGTTAATAAAGGACAATTGTCTCGGCAAAAATCTAAATTGGGTATTTATTTTTAAAACTTGTTGTTATCCTTATGTAATTAAACCCGATGATGGAACTCCTTGCCGAAACGTTGCTGTTACAGCTAATAAAGGACAATTGACTCGACAAAAATCTAAATTGGGTATTTATATTTAAAACTTGTTATTATCCTTATGTAATTAAACCTGATGATGGAACACTTTGCCAAAACGTTGCTGTTACAGTTAATGAAGGACAATTGACTCGGCAAAAATCTAAATTGGGTATTTAAATTTAAAACTTGTTGTTATCCTTATGTAATTATACCTGATGATGGAACTCCTTGCCGAAACGTTGCTGTTACAGTTAATAAAGGACAATTGTCTCGGCAAAAATCTAAATTGGGTATTTATTTTTAAAACTTGTTGTTATCCTTATGTAATTAAACCCGATGATGGTACTCCTTGCCGAAACGTTGCTGTTACAGTTAATAAAAGACAATTGACTCGACAAAAATCTAAATTGGGTATTAAAAATTAAAACTTTTTGTTATCCTTGTGTACCTAAACCTGATGATGGAACTTTTTGACGAAACGTTGCTGTTACAGTTAATAAAAGACAATTGACTCGACAAAAATCTAAATTGGGTATTAAAAATTAAAACTTTTTGTTATCCTTGTGTACCTAAACCTGATGATGGAACTTTTTGACGAAACGTTGCTGTTACAGTTAATAAAGGACAATTGACTCTGCAAAAATCTAAATTGGTTATTTATATTTAAAACTTGTTGTTATCCTTATTTAATAAAACCTGATGATGGAACTCCTTGCCGAAACGTTGCTGTTACATTTAATGTAGGACAATTGACTTGGCAAAATCTAAATTGGGTAATAATAATTAATACTTGTTATCCTTTTGTACTTAAACCTGATAATGGAACTCTTAGCCGATACGTTGCTGTTACAGTTAATGAAGGACAATTGACTCGGCAAAAATCTAAATTGGGTATTTATATTTAAAACTTGTTGTTATCCTTATGTAATTAAACCTGATAATGGAACTCCTTGCCGAAACGTTGCTGTTACAGTTAATAAAGGACAATTGACTCGGCAAAAATCTAAATTGGGTATTTATATTTAAAACTTGTTGTTATCCTTATGTAATTAAACCTGATAATGGAACTCCTTGCCGAAACGTTGCTGTTACAGTTAATAAAGGACAATTGACTCGGCAAAAATCTAAATTGGGTATTTATATTTAAAACTTGTTGCTATCCTTATGTAGTTAAACCTGATTATGCAACTCTTTGACGAAACGTTGCTGTTACAGGCAATAAAGGACAATTAACTCGGCAAAAATCTATATTTGGTATTAGTAATTAAAACCTGTTGATATCCATATGTACTTAAACCTGGTGATGGAACACTTTGCCGAAACGTGGCTGCTACAGTGAGTAAAGGACAATTGAATCGGCAAAATTTTATATTGGGTATTATTAATTAAAATGTGTGGTTATCCGTATGTACATACCCGCCAGATGATGGAATTCTTTGCCGAAACGTTGCTGCTACACTAAATAAAGGGCAATCGACTCGGCAAAAATCTAAATTTAGTATTATTAATTCAAACGTCTTGTTATCTTTATGTACTTAAACCTGATGATGGAACTATTTACGAAACGTTGCTGTTACAGTAAGGAAAGTAAAATTGACTCGGCAAAAATCTAAATTGGTTAATAATAATTAACACTTGTTGTTATCCTTATGTACTTAAACCTGATAATGGAACTCTTTGACGAAACGTTGCTGTTACAGTTAATAAAGGACAATTGACTCGGCAAAAATCTAAATTGGGTACTATTAACTAAAACTTGTTGATATCCTTATGTAATTAAACCTGATGATGGAACACTTTGCAGAAACGTTGCAACTATATTAAAAAAGGACAATTAACTCGGCAAAAATCTATATTGGGTATTAGTAATTAAAACTTGTTGTTATCCGTATGTACTTACGCCTGATGATGGAAAATTTTGCCAAAACGTGCCTGCTACAGTGAGTAAAGGACAATTGAATGGGCAAAATTTTATATTGGGTATTATAAATTAAAACGTGTAGTTATCCGTATGTACATACGCCTGATGATGGAACGCTTTGCCGAAAAGTTGCTGTTACAGTTAATAGAGGACAATTGACTCGGCAGAAATCTAAATTTCGTATTATTAATTAAAACTTTTTGTTATCCTTATGTACTTAAACCTGATGATGGAACTATTTGACGAAACGTTGCTGTTATAGTAAGAAAAGTACAATTGACTCGGCAAAATTTTATATTGGGTATTATTAATTAAAACGTGTGGTTATCCGTATGTACTTACGCCTGATGATGGAATTCTTTGTGGAAACGTTGCTGTTACAGTTAATAAAGTACAATTTACTCGGCAAAATTCTAAATTGGGTAATAATAATTAAAACTTATTGTTATCCGTATGTACTTAGGCAATAGAATATTTACACTAGATTCGTCTATTTTAAACATATTCTATCTATTGTTTGTACCTAAAGGGTTATGCATGTTTACAGTGTCAAATGGAATGTATTTAAATACTGCTACATATATATATCTCCCAAACCGTACAAAGTTAGTAGCTCATTACGATAGAGTATATTCCCCTGGTCGTCCTGGATAGATTACTGTGCTCTGGAGAATGTTTAAAATTTTATCACTTTTTACCCCAAAAATTGCATGACCTTTCAAGGAGTTTAGAGAATTTCTTCGAAAAAACTTGTTGTTATTCATACGTAATTTAACCTGATGAAGGAACTCCTTGCCGAAACGTTGCTGTTACAATTAGTGAAGGACAATGGACTCGGCAAAATCTAAACTGGGTAATAATAGTTAATACTTGTCGTTATCCTTATGTACTTAAACCTGATGATGGAACTCCTTGCCGAAACGTTGCTGTTACAGTTAATTAAGGACAATTGACTCGGCAAAAATCTAAATTGGGTGTTATTAATTAAAACTTGTTGTTATCCTTTTTTACATAAACCTCTCGATGGAACTAATTGACGAAACGTTGCTGTTACAGTTAGGAAAGGACAGTTGACTGGGCAAAAATCTATATTGAATATTATTAATTAAAACCTGTTGATATCCGTATGTACTTAAGCCTGATGATGGAACTCTCTGAAGAATCGTTGCTGTTACAGTTAATAAAGTACAATTGACTCGGCAAATATCTACATTGGGTATTATTAATTAAAACTTGTTACTATCCGTATGCCCTTAAACCTGATGATGGATCTCTTTGCCGAAACGTTGCTGTTAAAGTAAGAAATCGACAGTTGACGCGGTAAAAATCTAATTGGGTATTAATAATTTTGTTATTATACGTATGAACTTAAGCTTGATGATGGAATCTGTTGCCGAAACGTTGCTACTATAGTAATTAAAGGACAATTAACACGGCAAAAATCTGTATTGTGTATTAATAATTAAAACTTGTTGTTATCCATATGTACTTAGGCCTGATGATGGAACACTTTGCCGAAACGTTGATGCTACACTGAGTAAAGGACAATTGACTCGGCAAAAATCTAAATTGGGTATTCATAATTAAAACTTGGTGTTATCCTTATGTAATTAAACCTGATGAAGCAACTCCTTGCCGAAACGTTGCTGTTACAGTTAGTGAAGGACAATTGACTAGGCAAAATCTAAATTGGGTAATAATAATTAATACTTGTCGTTATCCTTATGTATTTAAACCTGATGATGGAACTCCTTGCCGAAACGTTGCTGTTACCGTTAATTAAGGACAATTGACTCGGCAAAAATCTAAATTGAATATTATTAATTAAAACCGGCAAGTTCCAAAATTAATTTGGAAAACTTAAGTTACTACCTTCTCGATATATATAAATTTTAAAGCTTAATAAGTAATGAAAATGTATGGAATAACTAGCAGTAATTAAAAGTAAATTACTCGACACATTGCTGTCTTTTGTTCTTTTGTAATTTGTCACTGATTAATAAATTGTATAACATTGTAATGTAAAACTTTATATTTTCATTTCCCAAGTAACCTAGTCCGTTACAAACTAACCAAATACGCTATTTTCAAATAATTATAATACATGGACTTTAACTGAAAGTAATGTTGCGGGTTATTGTTAGCCCCATACCCAACCTATATCAAATAATATATCCTATATTTATGTGTAAAAGTGAAAATTGTTAATATTAAATGACATATTTTTAATAAACTTTTGTTTATAAATTACGACAATGTTTTGTCATTTTTTAACTTCTTATATCACATTTTTAAGATAGTGAATTTTCAAATGAGTTGTTTTTCTCGAGAATTACTTATTAATTATCATGTTCTTCTAGTTCATTTGACGTCACAGTTCCTTCCTCTATTTCCATGATTCATTATTGACACTTATTTCAGTTTACTTCCGTTGTTTCTGCTTCAAAATTAAAAAATGAACTATGGTTCATTTGGACTAATTCATTATGAAGAGCTATATCAAAAAGAACGAGTCAGAATAAGGGACTACTTCGCCCACCTCTAGTGATTCAATGTAGTCATAACTATATAATTATTATATATGTCTATTTCGATCTTTTAAACTTCCTTGGACTTACAGAATCTTATTAATAAATAAATCTCTTGAGCTTCTATGTTGAAGAAGCGAAACGGAATATATTGCTCATATACCGAGCAGATTAGATAACCGTATTAAGCCTTTATAATGCGTTACGCTTTGCTACTCGTAAAGCATTTCAAAATTAGTTAACTCATTTTACTAATAAATCATATTAAAAATACATTTGATTTAGTTCGGACCTCTAGCCGTACAATACTGCACCAAGAGCCGTTCCACTTAGTCACTGAGAGTTTGGTTTTGATACTGAAAATGTCATAGAAATTTCCAAAACACTTGAAATATTTGAATATATTACTAAATGATTTTATTTTCAGAGATATTTTCCACAGTAAATTTGCTAATAAAAGACCATATTATATTAAATTAATTGAAAATATTGAATTAATTTTAAATAACTGATTACAGCGCAACCTGTAGTATTTTTTTGCAACTACCTGCTTCTTTTAATTACACATTAATCCGCCTGAATAGTGCTATACTTAGTATATAACTTAGCTATACCTTAATTATAATATCTGAAAAACAACATCATAATTTAATTTACAAAAATAATGATAGTGAAGCAATATTTATTTCATTTATATTTATTTGTAATGAAAAGAAAAATATCACAATATTGATTAAGAGTCAAATTTGCATACAAACCTAATAAAAATTTTATATATAGATACATACCAGCGCGCGCGCGCACACACACTTGATGGCTAAAATATTTTAAGCCCTTTTTTAAATAATCCTTACTTATTTTTTTTCTTCATCAAACCTAAGTACGATAATACGTTTTTTACGTAATATATATCAACAATCATGTAGAACACGTAAATAAATAAATAGAATTGAGTATTATTTATCAAATTGCAATACCAAATAAATAACAAATGAAAATTATTGACAAATAAAATAACATAGTAATGTTCTATATAACATTACTATACTTTTTTATTGGTTAGGTTATAAATGGTGTTTTGTTTTATAGTCATTTTCACCTGTCTCCTACGTACGAGGAATATCCGGTTGGTAAAATACATATTTAATTTTTGTTTAAGGAATATAATTTATTTACATACTACAGTAAAAGCTCTAATTCCCGGCACCCTCGGGTCAGCAAGTTGCATGATATCGAACATTACCGGATAATAGAATCTAACCTATATAGCCTATATACAGTACGTACTGTACATAACGGTGTGCTACCTATTAAGGATAATTGAATGTAAGGTTGAAATATTTCCTTCCATTATTGTTTCTATCCAATCACTGTATTTCCGTATGTAGTAATAAAACCACACGCCCGCGCATACAACATTTACAAGAAGAATATTGAAGGAAGCCAAAACAGTTATTGCTAAAAACTTATTTCGATCTTACAACGTAAAAATAGAGCCTGCACCAGTACACGTGACTATACAGAAACTATTGATTTTATCTTTTTAAAGGATTTTAAAATAATCACAGATATCTGGTTGTATTTATAATGGGTCACATCTAGTAATAACATAGAAGGGTGCTGTACTGATTTGGTTTGAAAATGTGCCGGTTAATAGAACTTTCCGGGTGATAGAATGCCGAAAGAGCTTTTACTGTGTAACAAATATATTGATGTGATACTTATTAGAAAGTGCAATATCTTTAAAGTAACGCAATTCTTTTCGTCATGTTTTAATGAATTTTTTATAGCAACCTAAGGGAATCATCTTAGTCAAGACGTAATAACAGGCTGCTGAAGCAGATTCACAATGTGAGTGTATATATAACGTTTGCCTATATAAGCGCATAGATTAAGAGTTTCGATCTGATATTATCTTGGATTCAGTTATAAAATGGCGTACAAGATTATTACTTTTTTTTTTACAAAATACCTACATTTCAAGAAAATAATGTTATATATACATCCGAAGAAAGAAAATCATTAAATAAAAAACTTGTTAAAATTTGAGCTCGATGTCTTGAACGGTTTAGGTGATACGCGTCTAAAGTGATAAAAATACATCCCGATTTTACATTTCCAGGTTTGCACGATGCAAGCCTTTTTTTAAACAGTCATAACTCTGATATTATGCAGCCCAACAAGATGTTTGATATACGAAACGAAAGACGAAAGCCTACATTTTCATTCCCCATTTTCACATCAGTGTTTCAGTAATTGGCTCGAGAAAACGAGTAATTTTCGACTTTTGCGAAAAGGGAAGGGGGAGGCCTTCAATTTTTATTAATTGTCGATGAAAAATCGGATTTTTTGTTATAAACGTATATTGTAGCAGAATTTAACGTAGAATCACGTGGTGCCAAAAGTTTTTCAAAATCTTTTCTAGTTCTTGAGTTATTTGCATTTTTGTGTTAGTAAAATATGGCCACAAAATATATATATTTTTTTTTTTACCCGGGTCTGAGCCCCCAAAACCCGCCCATCCCTCGTGGCAGCCAACCTCTAGCGAGCTACCTGCGTCTCACATGCGCATGCGGTTAGTATCCCTTTCGTGAGTGAAGGAAACGGGATTGATTGGCCATGTACCAAGCTCATAAACTATTTCCATGGATAATCAGGAGATAGTGAAATGAAACAGTACGGAAAGTGTTGCGCTAAGAGCGGGATGAAAAAACCTGGCAAGAAAGAAACCCTGCCAGGAAAAATCCCGCGACAGATCATGCAGGAACCCTGGGGGCTTGGATCACCTTATGCTAAGGAATAATGAGAGGTATTACCTTGCAAATACCTTGTTAGTGAGTCTATGGCAGGAATGACATGCACCTCTTCCTCTGCTGCCTACTCGAAACTGAAAAGGCATGCAATAAAATTAGTACTTCAGGGGCTAAGCTACGGCCCTGGAGATGTGCCCCTGCGTCACCTGGAACATAACTGTGAAGCAGAATTTATTAGTATGTATATTTTATTTTGGTGGTATGGTGTGAGCTAGGCGGTCAGTAAGGACAGCGGCCGTCTGTGTGTGTCGTGGGTGGGGTCATATCTACCCAGTGAGGAAATGAGTGTTGAGGTTGTATGTGCGTGAGCCTGTTTGTAGAACTTTGTTGCGAAGTGTCGGAGGTGTTGTTCGATGAAAGGCACTTTTAAGTCAGTGTGAAGCAGTGTTAATCTTGTACATCTAGGTGCCTTCGTGATTATTTGCAAAACCTTGTTTTGGAATAACTGTGTTTTCTGCGTGTGCTTGTGTTACCTGCATAGCCCCAGACGGGTGATGCGTAAGTGAGTATGCTGCGCAATATAGATACGTATATAGTAGTGACCACCCGTAGTGAGAGTGGGCTTGTTCTGTTAAGTATAGGATAAAGTTGTGTTAATCTAATTATTGCTTTTTTTAATGTGTTGGTAATGTAAGGGTCCCAAGTCAGGCCTCTGTCCCAGTATGACTCCCAGATATTTGACCTGATTCCCCCAGTGAATATCCTCGCCTAATAGTTTTAGTGGTGTGTTGAGTTGGTGTGTCCTACGTTTGGAGAGAAGCAAAGCCTGGCACTTGGTCACGTTCACCCTAACTCTCCAGTAGCTCAGCCATGATTCTAGTACTGTAAGGTGGTCCTGTAAATATAGGTGTATTAGTTGTCGTTTCCATGACTGAGCGGATAACGCGGTGTCATCTGCAAATATGGCCACTTGTGTGTTGAGTGTTGTCGGTATGTCGTTGATGTAGATGTTGAACAATACGGGCCCAATAATTGAGCCCTGAGTGACTCCGGCCCGTATAGTCCGTAATGTAGATTGAGCTTGATCTACATCAACCCTAAACTTACGGTTGGACAGGTATGAGCTAACTAGGTGTATGAGCCCGGAAAAGCGATAGTGACGAAGTTTCTCTAAGAGCCCGTTGTGCCAGACCCGGTCAAAGGCCTTTTCAATGTCCAGGAAGACTACCCCAGTCGAACAGTAATTGTTGAAACCCTTGGTTGCATGCTCCACCACTCTCATCAGCTGATGCGTAGCCGAGTGTTTTGTCCTAAAGCCAAATTGCTCTGGCCTCAGTATGTTGTGTGTGTGGATATGCTTGTTGATACGTTTGAGCAAAATTTTTTCAAATACCTTGCCCATCGTATTCAACAAGCTTATCGGTCTATATGAATCAGGTTTGTTGTGGTCTTTTCCCGGTTTGGGGAAGACCAAGATCTTGGCCTCCTTCCAAGCGTCCGGGAAGTGTTGTGTCCGGAGTATAGCATTATAGATGTTTGACAGATAAATGATCGCTTTCTCCGTGAGGTTTTTTAGCGTTGTGTTGGTGATGGTGTCTGGTCCAGGAGCTTTCCTGGAGTTTGTTTGTAAGATTGCTCACTTTATCTCTGTGATTGTAGTGTCAGTGTTTGGCTCTAATGTAGGGCAGTAGGCAAACTGTGCTGTTTCTAAATCTACTTTAGCTGTAACGGCTGCATCAGCTGGTTGGTCGTTTGGTTGGAACGTGCTCTCAAGCGTGTCAGCAAACAAGTTAACTTTGTCGACCGGGTCGCCCACCTGCCCATTCGGGCCGATGAGTGGGAGATAGCGCAGCGGTTCTCGCGTGAAGTGTTTGACCATCGGCCAGATGGGTGTGTCTGTTGTGTTTAAGGTCGCCAATTCCGCTTGGAAGCCATCGACTTTGTACTGAATTAGTTCCCGCCTAATTTGCCTCTTAAGGCGATTAAGTGTTGTGTGTGGAACGCATCTGTTTACCCCGTGTTGCAATGCCCGCCGGATCCTATTTCACCGGGTGATTAGCTGTAGTATGTGCCTTGGTATGTGTACATAGTGTCTGGGCTGACATTTAACTGGTACCGCGTTAGTAATCGCAGTACGTATTGCCGTCGTAAGGCTGCCGACGGCTTTGTCTATGTCCAGTGGTGAGTCGACATTTAGGATGGCAGGTAGAGTGCTGTCCAGCTGGGACTGGAATAGCTCCCAGTCAGCCAGTCTGTAGTTCAGCACCTTCCTTAGCTCTTTACGAGCAGGGCTTCCAGAAACCACCATTATCACGGGGTAGTGATCTGAATTCATATCTCTATCGACGTGAAGTTGCGGTGACACTAGCAGACCTTTCGCAATAGCTATATCCAAAATGCCTTCCGTGTGGTAAGTGCTGTGGTGTGTTGGTTCAGGAGGGGCCAGCAGTATAGCTGTTGTGTTTTGTAAGAAGGTTTGGAGTTGCCGGCCTCCTGTGTTTGTAGACTTACAGCCCCAGCATGTGTGTTTAGAATTAAGGTCCCCGGCGACTATTACCCTACTAGAGGTCTGTAGAAGAACTTCTAAATAGCGAGTGTAATCAACAGAACCCGGGGGTTTGTACGCTGATACAAGTGTTGTTGTGCTGCCGTTGAGCTCAAGCCTAATAGCTGTTGCTTCAACGCATGTGAGTGTGGGCAAAAACAATTCAAAATGTTTAATGCGTTTATCTAATATTATAGCCGTACCGCCGCGGCTTCTAGTTGTCCTGTCAGTGCGGTAAACTTTAAAGTTTGGCATTGAGAATTTATCTTGGGGATTTAGGTGTGTTTCTGTAATAAGCGCTATTTTATAGTTGTTTCTTTGCATATATCGAAGAAGCTCTAGTTTTTTATATTTAACGCCGTTGGCATTCCATATCAGGACCGGTAACCTATCCATGGTTGACAGAAGAGACGTACTGGATGAAGGAAGTCAGGAATTCTGAGAAGGTTTTGGGAGGTGAGGATAAGGTCTTGACAATGAAAAGACCCAGTCCGCCCGTGAAGGCTTCCCAGGTCAGAGCAGAGTTAACAACTCTTAGGAGCGGTTCAAAGGTCCATTTCGCCCAGTCTATAGAAGCGGACGAGGTAGGTATGGTCAGGGGTGGGTTAACGTGGACTGCAGGAGCCACATGTGGCTCTGGCTGAGGTTGGGAAACCGTCCTGGCCTTTGTGGGCTTGGGGCGTTTATCCTCTCTTTCCTTTTGCGGGGGATTAACCCTGGCTTTAGGAACGGGGGTGTCGTTGACGACCCTGCCTTAGGGCCAGAAATGGTATTGGGTGTCAGTAAGTTAGGTGTTGGAATTAGGGCCAGTTTGGGGGAAGTAATGGTAGGAGGTGGCATTTGCACTGGCTTCCCAGAGGTAGCCGAAGCAGATGCTTGGGCGTAGGAAATGTTCGGTGTTGTGTACCGTGGAGCAGGCACCTGTGTTTTTGTTTTGGCTGAAGGGGCCGGTTTTGGGGTTTTATCCCCATCGACCTTCTTCTTTGCCTGGGCCTTGGATTTGGCGGCCTGCTTGTAAATGGCGCAGCCTCGATAGTTCGCGGTGTGGTTAGCCCCGCAGAGGATACACTTGAAGTGGTCTCGATCCTTTGTGCAGGTCTTGGAATCGTGGCCCTCGCCACATTTAACGCACCGAGGAGTAGCCTTACAACAGCTTGTTGTATGACCTATCCTCTGGCAGTTGAAGCATTGCACAGGACCTGTGGGCTGCCTGTAAGCTTCCACTCGTACCCGCATGAAGCAAATACTGGTCAGCGCCATTGCTTCACGAGCGTCTTTTTCGGACGCTAGCTCCACAAGGAACATGGGCAGAGGCTCCTTGGTAAAGTGTCCCTTCATTTGGGACACTTTGAGGACCTCCATACCCCTGCTTTTAAGGTCGTTTCCGACCTCCGCTGTTTCGGTGGATTCATCCACCCCTCGAACTACTACTTGAAATGTCCTCGCATTTTCGAGGCGGAATACGTGGTGGGGCACACCCTTCTCCCCAAGGTACCTCTGGAGGTTAACATAGTCTTCGTAGGTGCTGGTTTGGAGCTTCACTCCATCCTTCACCTTCGTTGCTAAATAAAAGTAAGGGTTGTATTTGGACTTGAATTCCTTACTAATGTCGATTAAGCGGTGGTGATCTGGGTAGATCGTGATTGCAGGGATTTTGGCCGCTGCCCCGGTAGATTTTATGTTTTTAGCTAAGTCTGTCATAGGCGAGTCCGTGACCATTTGTGGAGCTCTGTGAGCCACTAAGCTGGCAACAGCGCCGGCAGTCTTCACAGTGTCCACGGTCTTTCGTTTCGCCGTGGTTTCGGTACCGGAGTCGGACTGGCGAGTCTGCTTCTTCCTCTTCCTCCTTACGACAGGCCGATACCCGGCATCATCGTTGGCGGATTCAGCAGCAGAACCCTCCGTCATAGTGTAGTCAGTGCCTAGCTCTGATTGGGAGTAGGTGCTGAGAGGAGTTGCTGGTCGAGATGGACCGTCGGAGGGCCCGCCAAGCGCCGCCGCCATAGCCGCGGAAGACGTCCTCGCAGGTCCGTACACCCTCAAGGGGGTGGACTTACCCTGAGAGGAACTTGTCCCCATTGACTCAGCCCCGTCGCTTGGGGTCCCGCGTTGTGCCTCTATATTCGACATTGCAGGAAAGGTGTAGGGATAGCAAGTCGGCCCGCAGGGCCGGCTTGTATGTAGAACGTGGGTTACTGCAGGTACAGGTTGTCAGGTTTTAGTCTAAAAAAAGTAACCTAAAGAGTTTTGTCACGGTTGTAAGTCTTTACGCTAGCCTAGTTCTAAAATCTAAACGTCTAGCCTATTTAAATTTATAATCTTATGCTATCACTTGTTTTTAATTAAAAACTAACACAACACAATTCACAGTAACACTTAAATTTAGCTCTGTTCAAAAGTTCACTAAACTTAAATGCCTATATTCGGAACAATGGAACACACGTGCACTGAACACAAAGGAACTATGCCGCGCCTTTTTCGACAAAGCCTTAGTCAATACGTCCTACCTGCTCAAGCACTCAGGCAAGACCCGGCTACAAAATACTGTCAGGAGCTGCATTATACTGCAATCTAACGATATAATGGTGAACTACTAGGCACAAGAATGCTATATCCAGCTTAAAGTAGAATATTATTTTTTTTCTTTGTCAGGATCTGCATTATACTGCAGTCTAACGATATAATGGTGAACTACTAGGCACAAGAATGCTATATCCAGTTTAAAGTCGAATATTATTATTTTTTTTTGGGTTCAATTACGCATAAACTGTAAAATGTATTTCAAAACTGAAGAATGCAAATGAAAATATAGGCTTTCTTCTTGCAGTTGGTATGAGAAAAAGCCTGTTATGATGAATATTTAAAAATGTATGATGGTTTTAAAAAGCCTTGGCTCACGCAACTTAGATATTTCGTTTGGGGTTATTTATCACTTTAAAAGCGCTTAACTCCTAAACCGTTACAGATATTGTCCTTATAATTTTCACAACTCGTTTCTTTAACGATTTTTCATCTTTAAAGTTATAAAATGGCGTGAAAAATTTATTATTTTACTTACAAAATACCTACATTTCAAGAAAATAATGCTATATATACATCCGAAGAAAGAAAATCATTAAAGAAACAACTTGTGAATATTAGAGCTCGATATCTTGAACGGTTTAGGAATTATACGCGTTTAAAGTGATAAAAATACAGCCCGATTTTACATTTCCAGGGTTGCACGATGCAAGCCTTTTTTTCAACAGTCATAACTCTGATATTATGCAACCCAACAAGATGATTGATATACAAAACGAAAGACGAAAGCCTATATTTTCATTCCCCATTTGTTGTTTTAAAATATCTTCAACAGTTTTTCAGTAATTGGCTCGAGAAAACGAGTAATTTTAGACTTTTGCGAAATGGGACGGGGGAGGCCGTCAATTTTTTCTAATTTTCGATGAAAAATTGGATTTTTTGGTATAAACGTATATTGTAGCAGAATTTAACGTAGAATCACGAGGTGCCAATATTTTTTCAAAAACTTGTCTAGTTCGTGAGTTATTTGCATATTTTTGCTAGTAAAATATGGCTACAAAATACTGTCAGGAGCTGCATTATACTGCAATCTAACGATATAATGGTGAACTACTAGGCACAAGAATGCTATATCCAGCTTAAAGTAGAATATTATTTTTTTTCTTTGTCAGGATCTGCATTATACTGCAGTCTAACGATATAATGGTGAACTACTAGGCACAAGAATGCTATATCCAGTTTAAAGTCGAATATTATTATTTTTTTTTGGGTTCAATTACGCATAAACTGTAAAATGTATTTCAAAACTGAAGAATACAAATGAAAATATAGGCTTTCTTCTTGCAGTTGGTATGAGAAAAAGCCTGTTATGATGATTATTTAAAAATGAATGATGGTTTTAAAAAAGCCTTGGCTCACGCAACTTAGATATTTCGTTTGGGGTTATTTATCACTTTAAAAGCGCTTAACTCCTAAACCGTTACAGATATTGTCCTTATAATTTTCACAACTCGTTTCTTTAACGATTTTTCATCTTTAAAGTTATAAAATGGCATGAAAAAATTATTATTATTTTATTTACAAAATACCTACATTTCAAGAAAATAATGTTATATATACATCCGAAGAAAGAAAATCATTAAAGAAACAACTTGTGAAAATTAGAGCTCGATATCTTGAACGGTTTAGGAATTATACGCGTTTAAAGTGATAAAAATACAGCCCGATTTTACATTTCCAGGGTTGCACGATGCAAGCCTTTTTTTCAACAGTCATAACTCTGATATTATGCAGCCCAACAAGATGATTGATATACGAAACGAAAGACGAAAGCCTATATTTTCATTCCACCTTTGTTGTTTTAAAATATCTTCAACAGTTTTTCAGTAATTGGCTCGAGAAAACGAGTAATTTTAGACTTTTGCGAAATGGGACGGGGGAGGCCGTCAATTTTTTCTAATTTTCGATGAAAAATTGGATTTTTTTGTTGTTATAAACGTATATTGTAGCAGAATTTAACGTAGAATCACGTGGTGCCAATATTTTTTCAAAAACTTGTCTAGTTCGTGAGTTATTTGCATATTTTTGCTAGTAAAATATGGCTACAAAATACTGTCAGGAGCTGCATTATACTGCAATCTAACGATATAATGGTGAACTACTAGGCACAAGAATGCTATATCCAGCTTAAAGTAGAATATTATTTTTTTTCTTTGTCAGGATCTGCATTATACTGCAGTCTAACGATATAATGGTGAACTACTAGGCACAAGAATGCTATATCCAGTTTAAAGTCGAATATTATTATTTTTTTTTGGGTTCAATTACGCATAAACTGTAAAATGTATTTCAAAACTGAAGAATACAAATGAAAATATAGGCTTTCTTCTTGCAGTTGGTATGAGAAAAAGCCTGTTATGATGATTATTTAAAAATGTATGATGGTTTTAAAAAAGCCTTGGCTCACGCAACTTAGATATTTCGTTTGGGGTTATTTATCACTTTAAAAGCGCTTAACTCCTAAACCGTTACAGATATTGTCCTTATAATTTTCACAACTCGTTTCTTTAACGATTTTTCATCTTTAAAGTTATAAAATGGCATGAAAAAATTATTATTATTTTATTTACAAAATACCTACATTTCAAGAAAATAATGTTATATATACATCCGAAGAAAGAAAATCATTAAAGAAACAACTTGTGAAAATTAGAGCTCGATATCTTAAACGGTTTAGGAATTATACGCGTTTAAAGTGATAAAAATACAGCCCGATTTTACATTTCCAGGGTTGCACGATGCAAGCCTTTTTTTCAACAGTCATAACTCTGATATTATGCAGCCCAACAAGATGATTGATATACGAAACGAAAGACGAAAGCCTATATTTTCATTCCCCATTTGTTGTTTTAAAATATCTTCAACAGTTTTTCAGTAATTGGCTCGAGAAAACGAGTAATTTTAGACTTTTGCGAAATGGGACGAGGGAGGCCGTCAATTTTTTCTAATTTTCTATGAAAAATTAGATTTTTTGTTATAAACGTATATTGTAGCAGCATTTAACGTAGAATCACGTGGTGCCAATAGGTTTTCAAAAACTTGTCTAGTTCGTGAGTTATTTGCATTTTTGTGCTAGTAAAATAAGGCTACAAAATACTGTCAGGAGCTGCATTATACTGCAGTCTAACGAGATAATGGTGAACTACTAGGCACTAGAATGCTATATCCAGCTTAAAGTAGAATATTATTTTTATTTTTATTTTGGCTCCATTACCTATAAACTGTAAAATGTATTTCAAAACTGAAGAATACAAATGAAAATATAGGCTTTCTTCTTACAGTTGGTATAAGAAAAAGCCTGTTATGACGATTATTTAAAAATGTATGATGGTTTTAAAAAGATTTGACTCACGCAACTTAGATATTTCGTTTGGGGTTATTTATCACTTTAAAAGCGCTTAACTCCTAAACCGTTACAGATATTGTCCTTATATTTTTCACAACTCGTTTCTTTAACGATTTTTCATCTTTAATGTTATAAAATGGAGTAAAAAATTTATTACATTTTTTTCAAAAAAATTTAATTTCAAGAAAATAATGTTTTATATACATCCGAAGAAAGAAAATCATTAAAGAAACAACTTGTGAAAATTTGAGCTCGATATCTTGAACGGTTTAGGAATTATACGCGTTTAAAGTGATAAAAATACAGCCCGATTTTACATTTCCAGGGTTGCACGATGCAAGCCTTTTTTTCAACAGTCATAACTCTGATATTATGCAGCCCAACAAGATGATTGATATACAAAACGAAAGACGAAAGCCTATATTTTCATTCCCCATTTGTTGTTTTAAAATATCTTCAACAGTTTTTCAGTAATTGGCTCGAGAAAACGAGTAATTTTAGACTTTTGCGAAATGGGACGGGGGAGGCCGTCAATTTTTTCTAATTTTCGATGAAAAATTGGATTTTTTTTTTTTTGTTATAAACGTATATTGTAGCAGAATTTAACGTAGAATCACGTGGTGCCAATATTTTTTCAAAAACTTGTCTAGTTCGTGAGTTATTTGCATATTTTTGCTAGTAAAATATGGCTACAAAATACTGTCAGGAGCTGCATTATACTGCAATCTAACGATATAATGGTGAACTACTAGGCACAAGAATGCTATATCCAGCTTAAAGTAGAATATTATTTTTTTTCTTTGTCAGGATCTGCATTATACTGCAGTCCAACGATATAATGGTGAACTACTAGGCACAAAAATGCTATATCCAGTTTAAAGTAGAATATTATTATTTTTTTGCGTTCAATTACTCATAAACTGTAAAATGTATTTCAAGACTGAAGAATACAAATGAAAATATAGGCTTTCTTCTTGCAGTTGGTATGAGAAAAAGCCTGTTATGATGATTATTTAAAAATGTATGATGGTTTTAAAAAGCCTTGGCTCACGCAACTTAGATATTTCGTTTGGGGTTATTTATCACTTTAAAAGCGCTTAACTCCTAAACCGTTACAGATATTGTCCTTATATTTTTCACAACTCGTTTCTTTAACGATTTTTCATCTTTAAAGTTATAAAATGGCATGAAAAAATTATTATTATTTTATTTACAAAATACCTACATTTCAAGAAAATAATGTTATATATACATCCGAAGAAAGAAAATCATTAAAGAAACAACTTGTGAAAATTAGAGCTCGATATCTTGAACGGTTTAGGAATTATACGCGTTTAAAGTGATAAAAATACAGCCCGATTTTACATTTCCAGGGTTGCACGATGCAAGCCTTTTTTTCAACAGTCATAACTCTGATATTATGCAGCCCAACAAGATGATTGATATACGAAACGAAAGACGAAAGCCTATATTTTCATTCCCCATTTGTTGTTTTAAAATATCTTCAACAGTTTTTCAGTAATTGGCTCGAGAAAACGAGTAATTTTAGACTTTTGCGAAATGGGACGGGGGAGGCCGTCAATTTTTTCTAATTTTCGATGAAAAATTGGATTTTTTTTTTGTTATAAACGTATATTGTAGCAGAATTTAACGTAGAATCACGTGGTGCCAATATTTTTTCAAAAACTTGTCTAGTTCGTGAGTTATTTGCATATTTTTGCTAGTAAAATATGGCTACAAAATACTGTCAGGAGCTGCATTATACTGCAATCTAACGATATAATGGTGAACTACTAGGCACAAGAATGCTATATCCAGCTTAAAGTAGAATATTATTTTTTTTCTTTGTCAGGATCTGCATTATACTGCAGTCTAACGATATAATGGTGAACTACTAGGCACAAGAATGCTATATCCAGTTTAAAGTCGAATATTATTATTTTTTTTTGGGTTCAATTACGCATAAACTGTATAATGTATTTCAAAACTAAAGAATACAAATGAAAATATAGGCTTTCTTCTTGCAGTTGGTATGAGAAAAAGCCTGTTATGATGATTATTTAAAAATGTATGATGGTTTTAAAAAAGCCTTGGCTCACGCAACTTAGATATTTCGTTTGGGGTTATTTATCACTTTAAAAGCGCTTAACTCCTAAACCGTTACAGATATTGTCCTTATAATTTTCACAACTCGTTTCTTTAACGATTTTTCATCTTTAAAGTTATAAAATGGCATGAAAAAATTATTATTATTTTATTTACAAAATACCTACATTTCAAGAAAATAATGTTATATATACATCCGAAGAAAGAAAATCATTAAAGAAACAACTTGTGAAAATTAGAGCTCGATATCTTGAACGGTTTAGGAATTATACGCGTTTAAAGTGATAAAAATACAGCCCGATTTTACATTTCCAGGGTTGCACGATGCAAGCCTTTTTTTCAACAGTCATAACTCTGATATTATGCAGCCCAACAAGATGATTGATATACGAAACGAAAGACGAAAGCCTATATTTTCATTCCCCATTTGTTGTTTTAAAATATCTTCAACAGTTTTTCAGTAATTGGCTCGAGAAAACGAGTAATTTTAGACTTTTGCGAAATGGGACGAGGGAGGCCGTCAATTTTTTCTAATTTTCTATGAAAAATTAGATTTTTTCTTGTTAATTAGATTAAAACTTGTTGTTATCCTTATGTAATTATACCTGATGATGGAACTCCTTGCCGAAACGTTGCTGTTACAGTTAATAAAGGACAATTGTCTCGGCAAAAATCTAAATTGGGTATTTATTTTTAAAACTTGTTGTTATCCTTATGTAATTAAACCCGATGATGGTACTCCTTGCCGAAACGTTGCTGTTACAGTTAATAAAAGACAATTGACTCGACAAAAATCTAAATTGGGTATTAAAAATTAAAACTTTTTGTTATCCTTGTGTACCTAAACCTGATGATGGAACTTTTTGACGAAACGTTGCTGTTACAGTTAATAAAAGACAATTGACTCGACAAAAATCTAAATTGGGTATTAAAAATTAAAACTTTTTGTTATCCTTGTGTACCTAAACCTGATGATGGAACTTTTTGACGAAACGTTGCTGTTACAGTTAATAAAGGACAATTGACTCTGCAAAAATCTAAATTGGTTATTTATATTTAAAGCTTGTTGTTATCCTTATGTAATTAAACCTGATGATGGAACTCCTTGCCGAAACGTTGCTGTTACAGTTAATAAAGGACAATTGACTCGGCAAATATCTAAATTAGGTATTTATATTTAAAACTTGTTGTTATCCTTATTTAATAAAACCTGATGATGGAACTCCTTGCCGAAACGTTGCTGTTACATTTAATGTAGGACAATTGACTTGGCAAAATCTAAATTGGGTAATAATAATTAATACTTGTTATCCTTTTGTACTTAAACCTGATAATGGAACTCTTAGCCGATACGTTGCTGTTACAGTTAATGAAGGACAATTGACTCGGCAAAAATCTAAATTGGGTATTTATATTTAAAACTTGTTGTTATCCTTATGTAATTAAACCTGATAATGGAACTCCTTGCCGAAACGTTGCTGTTACAGTTAATAAAGGACAATTGACTCGGCAAAAATCTAAATTGGGTATTTATATTTAAAACTTGTTGTTATCCTTATGTAATTAAACCTGATAATGGAACTCCTTGCCGAAACGTTGCTGTTACAGTTAATAAAGGACAATTGACTCGGCAAAAATCTAAATTGGGTATTTATATTTAAAACTTGTTGCTATCCTTATGTAGTTAAACCTGATTATGCAACTCTTTGACGAAACGTTGCTGTTACAGGCAATAAAGGACAATTAACTCGGCAAAAATCTATATTTGGTATTAGTAATTAAAACCTGTTGATATCCATATGTACTTAAACCTGGTGATGGAACACTTTGCCGAAACGTGGCTGCTACAGTGAGTAAAGGACAATTGAATCGGCAAAATTTTATATTGGGTATTATTAATTAAAATGTGTGGTTATCCGTATGTACATACCCGCCAGATGATGGAATTCTTTGCCGAAACGTTGCTGCTACACTAAATAAAGGGCAATCGACTCGGCAAAAATCTAAATTTAGTATTATTAATTCAAACGTCTTGTTATCTTTATGTACTTAAACCTGATGATGGAACTATTTACGAAACGTTGCTGTTACAGTAAGGAAAGTAAAATTGACTCGGCAAAAATCTAAATTGGTTAATAATAATTAACACTTGTTGTTATCCTTATGTACTTAAACCTGATAATGGAACTCTTTGACGAAACGTTGCTGTTACAGTTAATAAAGGACAATTGACTCGGCAAAAATCTAAATTGGGTACTATTAACTAAAACTTGTTGATATCCTTATGTAATTAAACCTGATGATGGAACACTTTGCAGAAACGTTGCAACTATATTAAAAAAGGACAATTAACTCGGCAAAAATCTATATTGGGTATTAGTAATTAAAACTTGTTGTTATCCGTATGTACTTACGCCTGATGATGGAAAATTTTGCCAAAACGTGCCTGCTACAGTGAGTAAAGGACAATTGAATGGGCAAAATTTTATATTGGGTATTATAAATTAAAACGTGTAGTTATCCGTATGTACATACGCCTGATGATGGAACGCTTTGCCGAAAAGTTGCTGTTACAGTTAATAGAGGACAATTGACTCGGCAGAAATCTAAATTTCGTATTATTAATTAAAACTTTTTGTTATCCTTATGTACTTAAACCTGATGATGGAACTATTTGACGAAACGTTGCTGTTATAGTAAGAAAAGTACAATTGACTCGGCAAAATTTTATATTGGGTATTATTAATTAAAACGTGTGGTTATCCGTATGTACTTACGCCTGATGATGGAATTCTTTGTGGAAACGTTGCTGTTACAGTTAATAAAGTACAATTTACTCGGCAAAATTCTAAATTGGGTAATAATAATTAAAACTTATTGTTATCCGTATGTACTTAGGCAATAGAATATTTACACTAGATTCGTCTATTTTAAACATATTCTATCTATTGTTTGTACCTAAAGGGTTATGCATGTTTACAGTGTCAAATGGAATGTATTTAAATACTGCTACATATATATATCTCCCAAACCGTACAAAGTTAGTAGCTCATTACGATAGAGTATATTCCCCTGGTCGTCCTGGATAGATTACTGTGCTCTGGAGAATGTTTAAAATTTTATCACTTTTTACCCCAAAAATTGCATGACCTTTCAAGGAGTTTAGAGAATTTCTTCGAAAAAACTTGTTGTTATTCATACGTAATTTAACCTGATGAAGGAACTCCTTGCCGAAACGTTGCTGTTACAATTAGTGAAGGACAATGGACTCGGCAAAATCTAAACTGGGTAATAATAGTTAATACTTGTCGTTATCCTTATGTACTTAAACCTGATGATGGAACTCCTTGCCGAAACGTTGCTGTTACAGTTAATAAAGGACAATTGTCTCGGCAAAAATCTAAATTGGGTATTTATTTTTAAAACTTGTTGTTATCCTTATGTAATTAAACCCGATGATGGAACTCCTTGCCGAAACGTTGCTGTTACAGCTAATAAAGGACAATTGACTCGACAAAAATCTAAATTGGGTATTTATATTTAAAACTTGTTATTATCCTTATGTAATTAAACCTGATGATGGAACACTTTGCCAAAACGTTGCTGTTACAGTTAATGAAGGACAATTGACTCGGCAAAAATCTAAATTGGGTATTTAAATTTAAAACTTGTTGTTATCCTTATGTAATTATACCTGATGATGGAACTCCTTGCCGAAACGTTGCTGTTACAGTTAATAAAGGACAATTGTCTCGGCAAAAATCTAAATTGGGTATTTATTTTTAAAACTTGTTGTTATCCTTATGTAATTAAACCCGATGATGGTACTCCTTGCCGAAACGTTGCTGTTACAGTTAATAAAAGACAATTGACTCGACAAAAATCTAAATTGGGTATTAAAAATTAAAACTTTTTGTTATCCTTGTGTACCTAAACCTGATGATGGAACTTTTTGACGAAACGTTGCTGTTACAGTTAATAAAAGACAATTGACTCGACAAAAATCTAAATTGGGTATTAAAAATTAAAACTTTTTGTTATCCTTGTGTACCTAAACCTGATGATGGAACTTTTTGACGAAACGTTGCTGTTACAGTTAATAAAGGACAATTGACTCTGCAAAAATCTAAATTGGTTATTTATATTTAAAACTTGTTGTTATCCTTATTTAATAAAACCTGATGATGGAACTCCTTGCCGAAACGTTGCTGTTACATTTAATGTAGGACAATTGACTTGGCAAAATCTAAATTGGGTAATAATAATTAATACTTGTTATCCTTTTGTACTTAAACCTGATAATGGAACTCTTAGCCGATACGTTGCTGTTACAGTTAATGAAGGACAATTGACTCGGCAAAAATCTAAATTGGGTATTTATATTTAAAACTTGTTGTTATCCTTATGTAATTAAACCTGATAATGGAACTCCTTGCCGAAACGTTGCTGTTACAGTTAATAAAGGACAATTGACTCGGCAAAAATCTAAATTGGGTATTTATATTTAAAACTTGTTGTTATCCTTATGTAATTAAACCTGATAATGGAACTCCTTGCCGAAACGTTGCTGTTACAGTTAATAAAGGACAATTGACTCGGCAAAAATCTAAATTGGGTATTTATATTTAAAACTTGTTGCTATCCTTATGTAGTTAAACCTGATTATGCAACTCTTTGACGAAACGTTGCTGTTACAGGCAATAAAGGACAATTAACTCGGCAAAAATCTATATTTGGTATTAGTAATTAAAACCTGTTGATATCCATATGTACTTAAACCTGGTGATGGAACACTTTGCCGAAACGTGGCTGCTACAGTGAGTAAAGGACAATTGAATCGGCAAAATTTTATATTGGGTATTATTAATTAAAATGTGTGGTTATCCGTATGTACATACCCGCCAGATGATGGAATTCTTTGCCGAAACGTTGCTGCTACACTAAATAAAGGGCAATCGACTCGGCAAAAATCTAAATTTAGTATTATTAATTCAAACGTCTTGTTATCTTTATGTACTTAAACCTGATGATGGAACTATTTACGAAACGTTGCTGTTACAGTAAGGAAAGTAAAATTGACTCGGCAAAAATCTAAATTGGTTAATAATAATTAACACTTGTTGTTATCCTTATGTACTTAAACCTGATAATGGAACTCTTTGACGAAACGTTGCTGTTACAGTTAATAAAGGACAATTGACTCGGCAAAAATCTAAATTGGGTACTATTAACTAAAACTTGTTGATATCCTTATGTAATTAAACCTGATGATGGAACACTTTGCAGAAACGTTGCAACTATATTAAAAAAGGACAATTAACTCGGCAAAAATCTATATTGGGTATTAGTAATTAAAACTTGTTGTTATCCGTATGTACTTACGCCTGATGATGGAAAATTTTGCCAAAACGTGCCTGCTACAGTGAGTAAAGGACAATTGAATGGGCAAAATTTTATATTGGGTATTATAAATTAAAACGTGTAGTTATCCGTATGTACATACGCCTGATGATGGAACGCTTTGCCGAAAAGTTGCTGTTACAGTTAATAGAGGACAATTGACTCGGCAGAAATCTAAATTTCGTATTATTAATTAAAACTTTTTGTTATCCTTATGTACTTAAACCTGATGATGGAACTATTTGACGAAACGTTGCTGTTATAGTAAGAAAAGTACAATTGACTCGGCAAAATTTTATATTGGGTATTATTAATTAAAACGTGTGGTTATCCGTATGTACTTACGCCTGATGATGGAATTCTTTGTGGAAACGTTGCTGTTACAGTTAATAAAGTACAATTTACTCGGCAAAATTCTAAATTGGGTAATAATAATTAAAACTTATTGTTATCCGTATGTACTTAGGCAATAGAATATTTACACTAGATTCGTCTATTTTAAACATATTCTATCTATTGTTTGTACCTAAAGGGTTATGCATGTTTACAGTGTCAAATGGAATGTATTTAAATACTGCTACATATATATATCTCCCAAACCGTACAAAGTTAGTAGCTCATTACGATAGAGTATATTCCCCTGGTCGTCCTGGATAGATTACTGTGCTCTGGAGAATGTTTAAAATTTTATCACTTTTTACCCCAAAAATTGCATGACCTTTCAAGGAGTTTAGAGAATTTCTTCGAAAAAACTTGTTGTTATTCATACGTAATTTAACCTGATGAAGGAACTCCTTGCCGAAACGTTGCTGTTACAATTAGTGAAGGACAATGGACTCGGCAAAATCTAAACTGGGTAATAATAGTTAATACTTGTCGTTATCCTTATGTACTTAAACCTGATGATGGAACTCCTTGCCGAAACGTTGCTGTTACAGTTAATTAAGGACAATTGACTCGGCAAAAATCTAAATTGGGTGTTATTAATTAAAACTTGTTGTTATCCTTTTTTACATAAACCTCTCGATGGAACTAATTGACGAAACGTTGCTGTTACAGTTAGGAAAGGACAGTTGACTGGGCAAAAATCTATATTGAATATTATTAATTAAAACCTGTTGATATCCGTATGTACTTAAGCCTGATGATGGAACTCTCTGAAGAATCGTTGCTGTTACAGTTAATAAAGTACAATTGACTCGGCAAATATCTACATTGGGTATTATTAATTAAAACTTGTTACTATCCGTATGCCCTTAAACCTGATGATGGATCTCTTTGCCGAAACGTTGCTGTTAAAGTAAGAAATCGACAGTTGACGCGGTAAAAATCTAATTGGGTATTAATAATTTTGTTATTATACGTATGAACTTAAGCTTGATGATGGAATCTGTTGCCGAAACGTTGCTACTATAGTAATTAAAGGACAATTAACACGGCAAAAATCTGTATTGTGTATTAATAATTAAAACTTGTTGTTATCCATATGTACTTAGGCCTGATGATGGAACACTTTGCCGAAACGTTGATGCTACACTGAGTAAAGGACAATTGACTCGGCAAAAATCTAAATTGGGTATTCATAATTAAAACTTGGTGTTATCCTTATGTAATTAAACCTGATGAAGCAACTCCTTGCCGAAACGTTGCTGTTACAGTTAGTGAAGGACAATTGACTAGGCAAAATCTAAATTGGGTAATAATAATTAATACTTGTCGTTATCCTTATGTATTTAAACCTGATGATGGAACTCCTTGCCGAAACGTTGCTGTTACCGTTAATTAAGGACAATTGACTCGGCAAAAATCTAAATTGAATATTATTAATTAAAACCGGCAAGTTCCAAAATTAATTTGGAAAACTTAAGTTACTACCTTCTCGATATATATAAATTTTAAAGCTTAATAAGTAATGAAAATGTATGGAATAACTAGCAGTAATTAAAAGTAAATTACTCGACACATTGCTGTCTTTTGTTCTTTTGTAATTTGTCACTGATTAATAAATTGTATAACATTGTAATGTAAAACTTTATATTTTCATTTCCCAAGTAACCTAGTCCGTTACAAACTAACCAAATACGCTATTTTCAAATAATTATAATACATGGACTTTAACTGAAAGTAATGTTGCGGGTTATTGTTAGCCCCATACCCAACCTATATCAAATAATATATCCTATATTTATGTGTAAAAGTGAAAATTGTTAATATTAAATGACATATTTTTAATAAACTTTTGTTTATAAATTACGACAATGTTTTGTCATTTTTTAACTTCTTATATCACATTTTTAAGATAGTGAATTTTCAAATGAGTTGTTTTTCTCGAGAATTACTTATTAATTATCATGTTCTTCTAGTTCATTTGACGTCACAGTTCCTTCCTCTATTTCCATGATTCATTATTGACACTTATTTCAGTTTACTTCCGTTGTTTCTGCTTCAAAATTAAAAAATGAACTATGGTTCATTTGGACTAATTCATTATGAAGAGCTATATCAAAAAGAACGAGTCAGAATAAGGGACTACTTCGCCCACCTCTAGTGATTCAATGTAGTCATAACTATATAATTATTATATATGTCTATTTCGATCTTTTAAACTTCCTTGGACTTACAGAATCTTATTAATAAATAAATCTCTTGAGCTTCTATGTTGAAGAAGCGAAACGGAATATATTGCTCATATACCGAGCAGATTAGATAACCGTATTAAGCCTTTATAATGCGTTACGCTTTGCTACTCGTAAAGCATTTCAAAATTAGTTAACTCATTTTACTAATAAATCATATTAAAAATACATTTGATTTAGTTCGGACCTCTAGCCGTACAATACTGCACCAAGAGCCGTTCCACTTAGTCACTGAGAGTTTGGTTTTGATACTGAAAATGTCATAGAAATTTCCAAAACACTTGAAATATTTGAATATATTACTAAATGATTTTATTTTCAGAGATATTTTCCACAGTAAATTTGCTAATAAAAGACCATATTATATTAAATTAATTGAAAATATTGAATTAATTTTAAATAACTGATTACAGCGCAACCTGTAGTATTTTTTTGCAACTACCTGCTTCTTTTAATTACACATTAATCCGCCTGAATAGTGCTATACTTAGTATATAACTTAGCTATACCTTAATTATAATATCTGAAAAACAACATCATAATTTAATTTACAAAAATAATGATAGTGAAGCAATATTTATTTCATTTATATTTATTTGTAATGAAAAGAAAAATATCACAATATTGATTAAGAGTCAAATTTGCATACAAACCTAATAAAAATTTTATATATAGATACATACCAGCGCGCGCGCGCACACACACTTGATGGCTAAAATATTTTAAGCCCTTTTTTAAATAATCCTTACTTATTTTTTTTCTTCATCAAACCTAAGTACGATAATACGTTTTTTACGTAATATATATCAACAATCATGTAGAACACGTAAATAAATAAATAGAATTGAGTATTATTTATCAAATTGCAATACCAAATAAATAACAAATGAAAATTATTGACAAATAAAATAACATAGTAATGTTCTATATAACATTACTATACTTTTTTATTGGTTAGGTTATAAATGGTGTTTTGTTTTATAGTCATTTTCACCTGTCTCCTACGTACGAGGAATATCCGGTTGGTAAAATACATATTTAATTTTTGTTTAAGGAATATAATTTATTTACATACTACAGTAAAAGCTCTAATTCCCGGCACCCTCGGGTCAGCAAGTTGCATGATATCGAACATTACCGGATAATAGAATCTAACCTATATAGCCTATATACAGTACGTACTGTACATAACGGTGTGCTACCTATTAAGGATAATTGAATGTAAGGTTGAAATATTTCCTTCCATTATTGTTTCTATCCAATCACTGTATTTCCGTATGTAGTAATAAAACCACACGCCCGCGCATACAACATTTACAAGAAGAATATTGAAGGAAGCCAAAACAGTTATTGCTAAAAACTTATTTCGATCTTACAACGTAAAAATAGAGCCTGCACCAGTACACGTGACTATACAGAAACTATTGATTTTATCTTTTTAAAGGATTTTAAAATAATCACAGATATCTGGTTGTATTTATAATGGGTCACATCTAGTAATAACATAGAAGGGTGCTGTACTGATTTGGTTTGAAAATGTGCCGGTTAATAGAACTTTCCGGGTGATAGAATGCCGAAAGAGCTTTTACTGTGTAACAAATATATTGATGTGATACTTATTAGAAAGTGCAATATCTTTAAAGTAACGCAATTCTTTTCGTCATGTTTTAATGAATTTTTTATAGCAACCTAAGGGAATCATCTTAGTCAAGACGTAATAACAGGCTGCTGAAGCAGATTCACAATGTGAGTGTATATATAACGTTTGCCTATATAAGCGCATAGATTAAGAGTTTCGATCTGATATTATCTTGGATTCAGTTATAAAATGGCGTACAAGATTATTACTTTTTTTTTTACAAAATACCTACATTTCAAGAAAATAATGTTATATATACATCCGAAGAAAGAAAATCATTAAATAAAAAACTTGTTAAAATTTGAGCTCGATGTCTTGAACGGTTTAGGTGATACGCGTCTAAAGTGATAAAAATACATCCCGATTTTACATTTCCAGGTTTGCACGATGCAAGCCTTTTTTTAAACAGTCATAACTCTGATATTATGCAGCCCAACAAGATGTTTGATATACGAAACGAAAGACGAAAGCCTACATTTTCATTCCCCATTTTCACATCAGTGTTTCAGTAATTGGCTCGAGAAAACGAGTAATTTTCGACTTTTGCGAAAAGGGAAGGGGGAGGCCTTCAATTTTTATTAATTGTCGATGAAAAATCGGATTTTTTGTTATAAACGTATATTGTAGCAGAATTTAACGTAGAATCACGTGGTGCCAAAAGTTTTTCAAAATCTTTTCTAGTTCTTGAGTTATTTGCATTTTTGTGTTAGTAAAATATGGCCACAAAATATATATATTTTTTTTTTTACCCGGGTCTGAGCCCCCAAAACCCGCCCATCCCTCGTGGCAGCCAACCTCTAGCGAGCTACCTGCGTCTCACATGCGCATGCGGTTAGTATCCCTTTCGTGAGTGAAGGAAACGGGATTGATTGGCCATGTACCAAGCTCATAAACTATTTCCATGGATAATCAGGAGATAGTGAAATGAAACAGTACGGAAAGTGTTGCGCTAAGAGCGGGATGAAAAAACCTGGCAAGAAAGAAACCCTGCCAGGAAAAATCCCGCGACAGATCATGCAGGAACCCTGGGGGCTTGGATCACCTTATGCTAAGGAATAATGAGAGGTATTACCTTGCAAATACCTTGTTAGTGAGTCTATGGCAGGAATGACATGCACCTCTTCCTCTGCTGCCTACTCGAAACTGAAAAGGCATGCAATAAAATTAGTACTTCAGGGGCTAAGCTACGGCCCTGGAGATGTGCCCCTGCGTCACCTGGAACATAACTGTGAAGCAGAATTTATTAGTATGTATATTTTATTTTGGTGGTATGGTGTGAGCTAGGCGGTCAGTAAGGACAGCGGCCGTCTGTGTGTGTCGTGGGTGGGGTCATATCTACCCAGTGAGGAAATGAGTGTTGAGGTTGTATGTGCGTGAGCCTGTTTGTAGAACTTTGTTGCGAAGTGTCGGAGGTGTTGTTCGATGAAAGGCACTTTTAAGTCAGTGTGAAGCAGTGTTAATCTTGTACATCTAGGTGCCTTCGTGATTATTTGCAAAACCTTGTTTTGGAATAACTGTGTTTTCTGCGTGTGCTTGTGTTACCTGCATAGCCCCAGACGGGTGATGCGTAAGTGAGTATGCTGCGCAATATAGATACGTATATAGTAGTGACCACCCGTAGTGAGAGTGGGCTTGTTCTGTTAAGTATAGGATAAAGTTGTGTTAATCTAATTATTGCTTTTTTTAATGTGTTGGTAATGTAAGGGTCCCAAGTCAGGCCTCTGTCCCAGTATGACTCCCAGATATTTGACCTGATTCCCCCAGTGAATATCCTCGCCTAATAGTTTTAGTGGTGTGTTGAGTTGGTGTGTCCTACGTTTGGAGAGAAGCAAAGCCTGGCACTTGGTCACGTTCACCCTAACTCTCCAGTAGCTCAGCCATGATTCTAGTACTGTAAGGTGGTCCTGTAAATATAGGTGTATTAGTTGTCGTTTCCATGACTGAGCGGATAACGCGGTGTCATCTGCAAATATGGCCACTTGTGTGTTGAGTGTTGTCGGTATGTCGTTGATGTAGATGTTGAACAATACGGGCCCAATAATTGAGCCCTGAGTGACTCCGGCCCGTATAGTCCGTAATGTAGATTGAGCTTGATCTACATCAACCCTAAACTTACGGTTGGACAGGTATGAGCTAACTAGGTGTATGAGCCCGGAAAAGCGATAGTGACGAAGTTTCTCTAAGAGCCCGTTGTGCCAGACCCGGTCAAAGGCCTTTTCAATGTCCAGGAAGACTACCCCAGTCGAACAGTAATTGTTGAAACCCTTGGTTGCATGCTCCACCACTCTCATCAGCTGATGCGTAGCCGAGTGTTTTGTCCTAAAGCCAAATTGCTCTGGCCTCAGTATGTTGTGTGTGTGGATATGCTTGTTGATACGTTTGAGCAAAATTTTTTCAAATACCTTGCCCATCGTATTCAACAAGCTTATCGGTCTATATGAATCAGGTTTGTTGTGGTCTTTTCCCGGTTTGGGGAAGACCAAGATCTTGGCCTCCTTCCAAGCGTCCGGGAAGTGTTGTGTCCGGAGTATAGCATTATAGATGTTTGACAGATAAATGATCGCTTTCTCCGTGAGGTTTTTTAGCGTTGTGTTGGTGATGGTGTCTGGTCCAGGAGCTTTCCTGGAGTTTGTTTGTAAGATTGCTCACTTTATCTCTGTGATTGTAGTGTCAGTGTTTGGCTCTAATGTAGGGCAGTAGGCAAACTGTGCTGTTTCTAAATCTACTTTAGCTGTAACGGCTGCATCAGCTGGTTGGTCGTTTGGTTGGAACGTGCTCTCAAGCGTGTCAGCAAACAAGTTAACTTTGTCGACCGGGTCGCCCACCTGCCCATTCGGGCCGATGAGTGGGAGATAGCGCAGCGGTTCTCGCGTGAAGTGTTTGACCATCGGCCAGATGGGTGTGTCTGTTGTGTTTAAGGTCGCCAATTCCGCTTGGAAGCCATCGACTTTGTACTGAATTAGTTCCCGCCTAATTTGCCTCTTAAGGCGATTAAGTGTTGTGTGTGGAACGCATCTGTTTACCCCGTGTTGCAATGCCCGCCGGATCCTATTTCACCGGGTGATTAGCTGTAGTATGTGCCTTGGTATGTGTACATAGTGTCTGGGCTGACATTTAACTGGTACCGCGTTAGTAATCGCAGTACGTATTGCCGTCGTAAGGCTGCCGACGGCTTTGTCTATGTCCAGTGGTGAGTCGACATTTAGGATGGCAGGTAGAGTGCTGTCCAGCTGGGACTGGAATAGCTCCCAGTCAGCCAGTCTGTAGTTCAGCACCTTCCTTAGCTCTTTACGAGCAGGGCTTCCAGAAACCACCATTATCACGGGGTAGTGATCTGAATTCATATCTCTATCGACGTGAAGTTGCGGTGACACTAGCAGACCTTTCGCAATAGCTATATCCAAAATGCCTTCCGTGTGGTAAGTGCTGTGGTGTGTTGGTTCAGGAGGGGCCAGCAGTATAGCTGTTGTGTTTTGTAAGAAGGTTTGGAGTTGCCGGCCTCCTGTGTTTGTAGACTTACAGCCCCAGCATGTGTGTTTAGAATTAAGGTCCCCGGCGACTATTACCCTACTAGAGGTCTGTAGAAGAACTTCTAAATAGCGAGTGTAATCAACAGAACCCGGGGGTTTGTACGCTGATACAAGTGTTGTTGTGCTGCCGTTGAGCTCAAGCCTAATAGCTGTTGCTTCAACGCATGTGAGTGTGGGCAAAAACAATTCAAAATGTTTAATGCGTTTATCTAATATTATAGCCGTACCGCCGCGGCTTCTAGTTGTCCTGTCAGTGCGGTAAACTTTAAAGTTTGGCATTGAGAATTTATCTTGGGGATTTAGGTGTGTTTCTGTAATAAGCGCTATTTTATAGTTGTTTCTTTGCATATATCGAAGAAGCTCTAGTTTTTTATATTTAACGCCGTTGGCATTCCATATCAGGACCGGTAACCTATCCATGGTTGACAGAAGAGACGTACTGGATGAAGGAAGTCAGGAATTCTGAGAAGGTTTTGGGAGGTGAGGATAAGGTCTTGACAATGAAAAGACCCAGTCCGCCCGTGAAGGCTTCCCAGGTCAGAGCAGAGTTAACAACTCTTAGGAGCGGTTCAAAGGTCCATTTCGCCCAGTCTATAGAAGCGGACGAGGTAGGTATGGTCAGGGGTGGGTTAACGTGGACTGCAGGAGCCACATGTGGCTCTGGCTGAGGTTGGGAAACCGTCCTGGCCTTTGTGGGCTTGGGGCGTTTATCCTCTCTTTCCTTTTGCGGGGGATTAACCCTGGCTTTAGGAACGGGGGTGTCGTTGACGACCCTGCCTTAGGGCCAGAAATGGTATTGGGTGTCAGTAAGTTAGGTGTTGGAATTAGGGCCAGTTTGGGGGAAGTAATGGTAGGAGGTGGCATTTGCACTGGCTTCCCAGAGGTAGCCGAAGCAGATGCTTGGGCGTAGGAAATGTTCGGTGTTGTGTACCGTGGAGCAGGCACCTGTGTTTTTGTTTTGGCTGAAGGGGCCGGTTTTGGGGTTTTATCCCCATCGACCTTCTTCTTTGCCTGGGCCTTGGATTTGGCGGCCTGCTTGTAAATGGCGCAGCCTCGATAGTTCGCGGTGTGGTTAGCCCCGCAGAGGATACACTTGAAGTGGTCTCGATCCTTTGTGCAGGTCTTGGAATCGTGGCCCTCGCCACATTTAACGCACCGAGGAGTAGCCTTACAACAGCTTGTTGTATGACCTATCCTCTGGCAGTTGAAGCATTGCACAGGACCTGTGGGCTGCCTGTAAGCTTCCACTCGTACCCGCATGAAGCAAATACTGGTCAGCGCCATTGCTTCACGAGCGTCTTTTTCGGACGCTAGCTCCACAAGGAACATGGGCAGAGGCTCCTTGGTAAAGTGTCCCTTCATTTGGGACACTTTGAGGACCTCCATACCCCTGCTTTTAAGGTCGTTTCCGACCTCCGCTGTTTCGGTGGATTCATCCACCCCTCGAACTACTACTTGAAATGTCCTCGCATTTTCGAGGCGGAATACGTGGTGGGGCACACCCTTCTCCCCAAGGTACCTCTGGAGGTTAACATAGTCTTCGTAGGTGCTGGTTTGGAGCTTCACTCCATCCTTCACCTTCGTTGCTAAATAAAAGTAAGGGTTGTATTTGGACTTGAATTCCTTACTAATGTCGATTAAGCGGTGGTGATCTGGGTAGATCGTGATTGCAGGGATTTTGGCCGCTGCCCCGGTAGATTTTATGTTTTTAGCTAAGTCTGTCATAGGCGAGTCCGTGACCATTTGTGGAGCTCTGTGAGCCACTAAGCTGGCAACAGCGCCGGCAGTCTTCACAGTGTCCACGGTCTTTCGTTTCGCCGTGGTTTCGGTACCGGAGTCGGACTGGCGAGTCTGCTTCTTCCTCTTCCTCCTTACGACAGGCCGATACCCGGCATCATCGTTGGCGGATTCAGCAGCAGAACCCTCCGTCATAGTGTAGTCAGTGCCTAGCTCTGATTGGGAGTAGGTGCTGAGAGGAGTTGCTGGTCGAGATGGACCGTCGGAGGGCCCGCCAAGCGCCGCCGCCATAGCCGCGGAAGACGTCCTCGCAGGTCCGTACACCCTCAAGGGGGTGGACTTACCCTGAGAGGAACTTGTCCCCATTGACTCAGCCCCGTCGCTTGGGGTCCCGCGTTGTGCCTCTATATTCGACATTGCAGGAAAGGTGTAGGGATAGCAAGTCGGCCCGCAGGGCCGGCTTGTATGTAGAACGTGGGTTACTGCAGGTACAGGTTGTCAGGTTTTAGTCTAAAAAAAGTAACCTAAAGAGTTTTGTCACGGTTGTAAGTCTTTACGCTAGCCTAGTTCTAAAATCTAAACGTCTAGCCTATTTAAATTTATAATCTTATGCTATCACTTGTTTTTAATTAAAAACTAACACAACACAATTCACAGTAACACTTAAATTTAGCTCTGTTCAAAAGTTCACTAAACTTAAATGCCTATATTCGGAACAATGGAACACACGTGCACTGAACACAAAGGAACTATGCCGCGCCTTTTTCGACAAAGCCTTAGTCAATACGTCCTACCTGCTCAAGCACTCAGGCAAGACCCGGCTACAAAATACTGTCAGGAGCTGCATTATACTGCAATCTAACGATATAATGGTGAACTACTAGGCACAAGAATGCTATATCCAGCTTAAAGTAGAATATTATTTTTTTTCTTTGTCAGGATCTGCATTATACTGCAGTCTAACGATATAATGGTGAACTACTAGGCACAAGAATGCTATATCCAGTTTAAAGTCGAATATTATTATTTTTTTTTGGGTTCAATTACGCATAAACTGTAAAATGTATTTCAAAACTGAAGAATGCAAATGAAAATATAGGCTTTCTTCTTGCAGTTGGTATGAGAAAAAGCCTGTTATGATGAATATTTAAAAATGTATGATGGTTTTAAAAAGCCTTGGCTCACGCAACTTAGATATTTCGTTTGGGGTTATTTATCACTTTAAAAGCGCTTAACTCCTAAACCGTTACAGATATTGTCCTTATAATTTTCACAACTCGTTTCTTTAACGATTTTTCATCTTTAAAGTTATAAAATGGCGTGAAAAATTTATTATTTTACTTACAAAATACCTACATTTCAAGAAAATAATGCTATATATACATCCGAAGAAAGAAAATCATTAAAGAAACAACTTGTGAATATTAGAGCTCGATATCTTGAACGGTTTAGGAATTATACGCGTTTAAAGTGATAAAAATACAGCCCGATTTTACATTTCCAGGGTTGCACGATGCAAGCCTTTTTTTCAACAGTCATAACTCTGATATTATGCAACCCAACAAGATGATTGATATACAAAACGAAAGACGAAAGCCTATATTTTCATTCCCCATTTGTTGTTTTAAAATATCTTCAACAGTTTTTCAGTAATTGGCTCGAGAAAACGAGTAATTTTAGACTTTTGCGAAATGGGACGGGGGAGGCCGTCAATTTTTTCTAATTTTCGATGAAAAATTGGATTTTTTGGTATAAACGTATATTGTAGCAGAATTTAACGTAGAATCACGAGGTGCCAATATTTTTTCAAAAACTTGTCTAGTTCGTGAGTTATTTGCATATTTTTGCTAGTAAAATATGGCTACAAAATACTGTCAGGAGCTGCATTATACTGCAATCTAACGATATAATGGTGAACTACTAGGCACAAGAATGCTATATCCAGCTTAAAGTAGAATATTATTTTTTTTCTTTGTCAGGATCTGCATTATACTGCAGTCTAACGATATAATGGTGAACTACTAGGCACAAGAATGCTATATCCAGTTTAAAGTCGAATATTATTATTTTTTTTTGGGTTCAATTACGCATAAACTGTAAAATGTATTTCAAAACTGAAGAATACAAATGAAAATATAGGCTTTCTTCTTGCAGTTGGTATGAGAAAAAGCCTGTTATGATGATTATTTAAAAATGAATGATGGTTTTAAAAAAGCCTTGGCTCACGCAACTTAGATATTTCGTTTGGGGTTATTTATCACTTTAAAAGCGCTTAACTCCTAAACCGTTACAGATATTGTCCTTATAATTTTCACAACTCGTTTCTTTAACGATTTTTCATCTTTAAAGTTATAAAATGGCATGAAAAAATTATTATTATTTTATTTACAAAATACCTACATTTCAAGAAAATAATGTTATATATACATCCGAAGAAAGAAAATCATTAAAGAAACAACTTGTGAAAATTAGAGCTCGATATCTTGAACGGTTTAGGAATTATACGCGTTTAAAGTGATAAAAATACAGCCCGATTTTACATTTCCAGGGTTGCACGATGCAAGCCTTTTTTTCAACAGTCATAACTCTGATATTATGCAGCCCAACAAGATGATTGATATACGAAACGAAAGACGAAAGCCTATATTTTCATTCCACCTTTGTTGTTTTAAAATATCTTCAACAGTTTTTCAGTAATTGGCTCGAGAAAACGAGTAATTTTAGACTTTTGCGAAATGGGACGGGGGAGGCCGTCAATTTTTTCTAATTTTCGATGAAAAATTGGATTTTTTTGTTGTTATAAACGTATATTGTAGCAGAATTTAACGTAGAATCACGTGGTGCCAATATTTTTTCAAAAACTTGTCTAGTTCGTGAGTTATTTGCATATTTTTGCTAGTAAAATATGGCTACAAAATACTGTCAGGAGCTGCATTATACTGCAATCTAACGATATAATGGTGAACTACTAGGCACAAGAATGCTATATCCAGCTTAAAGTAGAATATTATTTTTTTTCTTTGTCAGGATCTGCATTATACTGCAGTCTAACGATATAATGGTGAACTACTAGGCACAAGAATGCTATATCCAGTTTAAAGTCGAATATTATTATTTTTTTTTGGGTTCAATTACGCATAAACTGTAAAATGTATTTCAAAACTGAAGAATACAAATGAAAATATAGGCTTTCTTCTTGCAGTTGGTATGAGAAAAAGCCTGTTATGATGATTATTTAAAAATGTATGATGGTTTTAAAAAAGCCTTGGCTCACGCAACTTAGATATTTCGTTTGGGGTTATTTATCACTTTAAAAGCGCTTAACTCCTAAACCGTTACAGATATTGTCCTTATAATTTTCACAACTCGTTTCTTTAACGATTTTTCATCTTTAAAGTTATAAAATGGCATGAAAAAATTATTATTATTTTATTTACAAAATACCTACATTTCAAGAAAATAATGTTATATATACATCCGAAGAAAGAAAATCATTAAAGAAACAACTTGTGAAAATTAGAGCTCGATATCTTAAACGGTTTAGGAATTATACGCGTTTAAAGTGATAAAAATACAGCCCGATTTTACATTTCCAGGGTTGCACGATGCAAGCCTTTTTTTCAACAGTCATAACTCTGATATTATGCAGCCCAACAAGATGATTGATATACGAAACGAAAGACGAAAGCCTATATTTTCATTCCCCATTTGTTGTTTTAAAATATCTTCAACAGTTTTTCAGTAATTGGCTCGAGAAAACGAGTAATTTTAGACTTTTGCGAAATGGGACGAGGGAGGCCGTCAATTTTTTCTAATTTTCTATGAAAAATTAGATTTTTTGTTATAAACGTATATTGTAGCAGCATTTAACGTAGAATCACGTGGTGCCAATAGGTTTTCAAAAACTTGTCTAGTTCGTGAGTTATTTGCATTTTTGTGCTAGTAAAATAAGGCTACAAAATACTGTCAGGAGCTGCATTATACTGCAGTCTAACGAGATAATGGTGAACTACTAGGCACTAGAATGCTATATCCAGCTTAAAGTAGAATATTATTTTTATTTTTATTTTGGCTCCATTACCTATAAACTGTAAAATGTATTTCAAAACTGAAGAATACAAATGAAAATATAGGCTTTCTTCTTACAGTTGGTATAAGAAAAAGCCTGTTATGACGATTATTTAAAAATGTATGATGGTTTTAAAAAGATTTGACTCACGCAACTTAGATATTTCGTTTGGGGTTATTTATCACTTTAAAAGCGCTTAACTCCTAAACCGTTACAGATATTGTCCTTATATTTTTCACAACTCGTTTCTTTAACGATTTTTCATCTTTAATGTTATAAAATGGAGTAAAAAATTTATTACATTTTTTTCAAAAAAATTTAATTTCAAGAAAATAATGTTTTATATACATCCGAAGAAAGAAAATCATTAAAGAAACAACTTGTGAAAATTTGAGCTCGATATCTTGAACGGTTTAGGAATTATACGCGTTTAAAGTGATAAAAATACAGCCCGATTTTACATTTCCAGGGTTGCACGATGCAAGCCTTTTTTTCAACAGTCATAACTCTGATATTATGCAGCCCAACAAGATGATTGATATACAAAACGAAAGACGAAAGCCTATATTTTCATTCCCCATTTGTTGTTTTAAAATATCTTCAACAGTTTTTCAGTAATTGGCTCGAGAAAACGAGTAATTTTAGACTTTTGCGAAATGGGACGGGGGAGGCCGTCAATTTTTTCTAATTTTCGATGAAAAATTGGATTTTTTTTTTTTTGTTATAAACGTATATTGTAGCAGAATTTAACGTAGAATCACGTGGTGCCAATATTTTTTCAAAAACTTGTCTAGTTCGTGAGTTATTTGCATATTTTTGCTAGTAAAATATGGCTACAAAATACTGTCAGGAGCTGCATTATACTGCAATCTAACGATATAATGGTGAACTACTAGGCACAAGAATGCTATATCCAGCTTAAAGTAGAATATTATTTTTTTTCTTTGTCAGGATCTGCATTATACTGCAGTCCAACGATATAATGGTGAACTACTAGGCACAAAAATGCTATATCCAGTTTAAAGTAGAATATTATTATTTTTTTGCGTTCAATTACTCATAAACTGTAAAATGTATTTCAAGACTGAAGAATACAAATGAAAATATAGGCTTTCTTCTTGCAGTTGGTATGAGAAAAAGCCTGTTATGATGATTATTTAAAAATGTATGATGGTTTTAAAAAGCCTTGGCTCACGCAACTTAGATATTTCGTTTGGGGTTATTTATCACTTTAAAAGCGCTTAACTCCTAAACCGTTACAGATATTGTCCTTATATTTTTCACAACTCGTTTCTTTAACGATTTTTCATCTTTAAAGTTATAAAATGGCATGAAAAAATTATTATTATTTTATTTACAAAATACCTACATTTCAAGAAAATAATGTTATATATACATCCGAAGAAAGAAAATCATTAAAGAAACAACTTGTGAAAATTAGAGCTCGATATCTTGAACGGTTTAGGAATTATACGCGTTTAAAGTGATAAAAATACAGCCCGATTTTACATTTCCAGGGTTGCACGATGCAAGCCTTTTTTTCAACAGTCATAACTCTGATATTATGCAGCCCAACAAGATGATTGATATACGAAACGAAAGACGAAAGCCTATATTTTCATTCCCCATTTGTTGTTTTAAAATATCTTCAACAGTTTTTCAGTAATTGGCTCGAGAAAACGAGTAATTTTAGACTTTTGCGAAATGGGACGGGGGAGGCCGTCAATTTTTTCTAATTTTCGATGAAAAATTGGATTTTTTTTTTGTTATAAACGTATATTGTAGCAGAATTTAACGTAGAATCACGTGGTGCCAATATTTTTTCAAAAACTTGTCTAGTTCGTGAGTTATTTGCATATTTTTGCTAGTAAAATATGGCTACAAAATACTGTCAGGAGCTGCATTATACTGCAATCTAACGATATAATGGTGAACTACTAGGCACAAGAATGCTATATCCAGCTTAAAGTAGAATATTATTTTTTTTCTTTGTCAGGATCTGCATTATACTGCAGTCTAACGATATAATGGTGAACTACTAGGCACAAGAATGCTATATCCAGTTTAAAGTCGAATATTATTATTTTTTTTTGGGTTCAATTACGCATAAACTGTATAATGTATTTCAAAACTAAAGAATACAAATGAAAATATAGGCTTTCTTCTTGCAGTTGGTATGAGAAAAAGCCTGTTATGATGATTATTTAAAAATGTATGATGGTTTTAAAAAAGCCTTGGCTCACGCAACTTAGATATTTCGTTTGGGGTTATTTATCACTTTAAAAGCGCTTAACTCCTAAACCGTTACAGATATTGTCCTTATAATTTTCACAACTCGTTTCTTTAACGATTTTTCATCTTTAAAGTTATAAAATGGCATGAAAAAATTATTATTATTTTATTTACAAAATACCTACATTTCAAGAAAATAATGTTATATATACATCCGAAGAAAGAAAATCATTAAAGAAACAACTTGTGAAAATTAGAGCTCGATATCTTGAACGGTTTAGGAATTATACGCGTTTAAAGTGATAAAAATACAGCCCGATTTTACATTTCCAGGGTTGCACGATGCAAGCCTTTTTTTCAACAGTCATAACTCTGATATTATGCAGCCCAACAAGATGATTGATATACGAAACGAAAGACGAAAGCCTATATTTTCATTCCCCATTTGTTGTTTTAAAATATCTTCAACAGTTTTTCAGTAATTGGCTCGAGAAAACGAGTAATTTTAGACTTTTGCGAAATGGGACGAGGGAGGCCGTCAATTTTTTCTAATTTTCTATGAAAAATTAGATTTTTTGGTATAAACGTATATTGTAGCAGAATTTAACGTAGAATCACGAGGTGCCAATATTTTATCAAAAACTTGTCTAGTTCGTGAGTTATTTGCATATTTTTGCTAGTAAAATATGGCTACAAAATACTGTCAGGAGCTGCATTATGCGGCAATCTAACGATATAATGGTGAACTACTAGGCACAAGAATGCTATATCCAGCTTAAAGAAGAATATTATTATTTTTTTTTTTTGGCTCAGTTACCTATAAACTGTAAAATGTATTTCAAAACTGAAGAATACAAATGAAAATGTAGGCTTTCTTCTTTCAGTTGGTATAAGAAAAAGCCTGTTATGATGATTATTTAAACATGTATGATGGTTTTAAAAAGATTTGGCTCACGCAACTTAGATATTTCGTTTGGGGTTATTTATCACTTTAAAAGCGTTTAACTCCTAAACCGTTACAGATATTGTCCTTATATTTTTCACAATTCGTTTCTTTAACGATTTTTCATCTTTAATGGTATAAAATGGAGTAAAAAATTTATTACATTTTTCTTCAAAAAAATTTAATTTCAAGAAAATAATGTTTTATATACATCCGAAGAAAGAAAATCATTAAAGAAACAACTTGTGAAAATTTGAGCTCGATATCTTGAACGGTTTAGGAATTATACGCGTTTAAAGTGATAAAAATACAGCCCGATTTTACATTTCCAGGTTTGCACGATGCAAGCCTTTTTTTAAACAGTCATAACTCTGATATTATGCAGCCCAACAAGATGATTAATATACGAAACGAAAGACGAAAGCCTATATTTTCATTCCCCATTTGTTGTTTTAAAATATCTTCAACAGTTTTTCAGTAATTGGCTCGAGAAAACGGGGGGCTTCAATTTTTTCTAATTTTCGATGAAAAATCGGATTTTTTGTTATAAACGTATATTGTAGCAGCATTTAACGTAGAATCACGTGGTGCCAATAGGTTTTCAAAAACTTGTCTAGTTCGTGAGTTATTTGCATTTTTGTGCTAGTAAAATAAGGCTACAAAATACTGTCAGGAGCTGCATTATACTGCAGTCTAACGAGATAATGGTGAACTACTAGGCACTAGAATGCTATATCCAGCTTAAAGTAGAATATTATTTTTATTTTTATTTTGGCTCCATTACCTATAAACTGTAAAATGTATTTCAAAACTGAAGAATACAAATGAAAATATAGGCTTTCTTCTTACAGTTGGTATAAGAAAAAGCCTGTTATGACGATTATTTAAAAATGTATGATGGTTTTAAAAAGATTTGACTCACGCAACTTAGATATTTCGTTTGGGGTTATTTATCACTTTAAAAGCGCTTAACTCCTAAACCGTTACAGATATTGTCCTTATATTTTTCACAACTCGTTTCTTTAACGATTTTTCATCTTTAATGTTATAAAATGGAGTAAAAAATTTATTACATTTTTTTCAAAAAAATTTAATTTCAAGAAAATAATGTTTTATATACATCCGAAGAAAGAAAATCATTAAAGAAACAACTTGTGAAAATTTGAGCTCGATATCTTGAACGGTTTAGGAATTATACGCGTTTAAAGTGATAAAAATACAGCCCGATTTTACATTTCCAGGGTTGCACGATGCAAGCCTTTTTTTCAACAGTCATAACTCTGATATTATGCAGCCCAACAAGATGATTGATATACAAAACGAAAGACGAAAGCCTATATTTTCATTCCCCATTTGTTGTTTTAAAATATCTTCAACAGTTTTTCAGTAATTGGCTCGAGAAAACGAGTAATTTTAGACTTTTGCGAAATGGGACGGGGGAGGCCGTCAATTTTTTCTAATTTTCGATGAAAAATTGGATTTTTTTTTTTTTGTTATAAACGTATATTGTAGCAGAATTTAACGTAGAATCACGTGGTGCCAATATTTTTTCAAAAACTTGTCTAGTTCGTGAGTTATTTGCATATTTTTGCTAGTAAAATATGGCTACAAAATACTGTCAGGAGCTGCATTATACTGCAATCTAACGATATAATGGTGAACTACTAGGCACAAGAATGCTATATCCAGCTTAAAGTAGAATATTATTTTTTTTCTTTGTCAGGATCTGCATTATACTGCAGTCCAACGATATAATGGTGAACTACTAGGCACAAAAATGCTATATCCAGTTTAAAGTAGAATATTATTATTTTTTTGCGTTCAATTACTCATAAACTGTAAAATGTATTTCAAGACTGAAGAATACAAATGAAAATATAGGCTTTCTTCTTGCAGTTGGTATGAGAAAAAGCCTGTTATGATGATTATTTAAAAATGTATGATGGTTTTAAAAAGCCTTGGCTCACGCAACTTAGATATTTCGTTTGGGGTTATTTATCACTTTAAAAGCGCTTAACTCCTAAACCGTTACAGATATTGTCCTTATATTTTTCACAACTCGTTTCTTTAACGATTTTTCATCTTTAAAGTTATAAAATGGCATGAAAAAAATATTATTATTTTATTTACAAAATACCTACATTTCAAGAAAATAATGTTATATATACATCCGAAGAAAGAAAATCATTAAAGAAACAACTTGTGAAAATTAGAGCTCGATATTTTGAACGGTTTAGGAATTATACGCGTTTAAAGTGATAAAAATACAGCCCGATTTTACATTTCCAGGGTTGCACGATGCAAGCCTTTTCTTCAACAGTCATAACTCTGATATTATGCAGCCCAACAAGATGATTGATATACGAAACGAAAGACGAAAGCCTATATTTTCATTCCCCATTTGTTGTTTTAAAATATCTTCAACAGTTTTTCAGTAATTGGCTCGAGAAAACGAGTAATTTTAGACTTTTGCGAAATGGGACGGGGGAGGCCGTCAATTTTTTCTAATTTTCTATGAAAAATTGGATTTTTTGGTATAAACGTATATTGTAGCAGAATTTAACGTAGAATCACGAGGTGCCAATATTTTATCAAAAACGTGTCTAGTTCGTGAGTTATTTGCATATATTTGCTAGTAAAATATGGCTACAAAATATTTTTATTTTTTTTTAATTTTTTTAACCCGGGTCTGAGCCCCCATAACCCGCCCAGCCCTCGTGGCAGCCAACCTCTAGCGAGCTACCTCCGTCTCACATGCGCATGCGGTTAGTATCCCTACCGCGAATGAAGGAAACGGGATTGATTGCCCATGTACCAAGCTCATAAGCTCTTTCCATGGAGAATCAGGAGATAGTGAAATGAAACAGTACGGTAAGTGTCGCGCTAAGAGCGGGATGAAAAAACCTGGCAAGAAAGAAACCCTGCCAGGAAAAATCCCGCGACAGATCATGCAGGAACCCTGGGGGCTTGGATCACCTTATGCTATGGAATAAGGAGAGGTATTATCTTGCAAATACCTTGTTAGTGAGTCTATGGCAGGAATGGCATGCACCTCTTCTTCTGCTGCCTACTCGAAACTGAAAACGCATGCAATAAAATTAGTACTTCAGGGGCTAAGCTACGGCCCTGGAGATGTGCCCCTGCGTCACCTGGAACATAACTGTGAAGCAGAATTTATTAGTATGTATATTTTATTTTGGTGGTATGGTGTAAGCTAGGCGGTCAGTAAGGACAGCGGCCGTCTGTGTGTGTCGTGGGTGGGGTCATATCTACCCAGTGAGGAAATGAGTGTTGATGTTGTATGTGCGTGAGCTTGTTTGTAGAACTTTGTTGCTAAGTGTCGGAGGTGTTGTTTGATGAAAGGCACTTTTAAGTCAGTGTGAAGCAGTGTTAATCTTGTACATCTAGGCGCCTTCGTGATTATTCGCAAAACCTTGTTTTGGAATAACTGTAGTCTGCGTGTGCGTGTGTTACCTGCATGACCCCAGACGGGTGATGCGTAAGTGAGTATGCTGCGCAACATAGATACGTATATAGTAGTGGCCGCCCGTAGTGAAAGTGGGCTTGTTCTGTTAAGCATAGGATATAGTTGTGTTAATCTAAATGTTGCTTTTTTTAACGTGTTGGTAATGTGAGGGTCCCAAGTCAGGCCTCTGTCGAGTATGACTCCCAGATATTTGACCTGGTTCCCCCAGTGAATGTCCTCACCTAATAGTTTTAGAGGTGTGTTGAGTTGGTGTGTCCTACGTTTGGAGAGAAGCAAAGCCTGGCACTTGGCCACGTTCACCTTAACTCTCCAGTAGCTCAGGCTACAAAATACTGTCAGGAGCTGCATTATACGGCAATCTAACGATATAATGGTGAACTACTAGGCACAAGAATGCTATATCCAGCTTAAAGAAGAATATTATTTTTTTTTTTTTTTTGGCTCAGTTACCTATAAACTCTAAAATGTATTTCAAAACTGAAGAATACAAATGAAAATGTAGGCTTTCTTCTTTCAGTTGGTATAAGAAAAAGCCTGTTATGATGATTATTTAAACATGTATGATGGTTTTAAAAAGATTTGGCTCACGCAACTTAGATATTTCGTTTGGGGTTATTTATCACTTTAAAAGCGTTTAACTCCTAAACCGTTACAGATATTGTCCTTATATTTTTCACAATTCGTTTCTTTAACGATTTTTCATCTTTAAAGTTATAAAATGGAGTAAAAAATTTATTACATTTTTTTTCAAAAAAATTTAATTTCAAGAAAATAATGTTTTATATACATCCGAAGAAAGAAAATCATTAAAGAAACAACTTGTGAAAATTTGAGCTCGATATCTTGAACGGTTTAGGAATTATACGCGTTTAAAGTGATAAAAATACAGCCCGATTTTACATTTCCAGGTTTGCACGATGCAAGCCTTTTTTTAAACAGTCATAACTCTGATATTATGCAGCCCAACAAGATGATTAATATACGAAACGAAAGACGAAAGCCTATATTTTCATTCCCCATTTGTTGTTTTAAAATATCTTCAACAGTTTTTCAGTAATTGGCTCGAGAAAACGGGGGGCTTCAATTTTTTCTAATTTTCGATTAAAAATCGGATTTTTTGTTATAAACGTATATTGTAGCAGCATTTAACGTAGAATCACGTGGTGCCAATAGGTTTTCAAAAACTTGTCTAGTTCGTGAGTTATTTGCATTTTTGTGCTAGTAAAATAAGGCTACAAAATACTGTCAGGAGCTGCATTATACTGCAGTCTAACGAGATAATGGTGAACTACTAGGCACTAGAATGCTATATCCAGCTTAAAGAAGAATATTATTTTTTTTTTTTTTTTGGCTCAGTTACCTATAAACTCTAAAATGTATTTCAAAACTGAAGAATACAAATGAAAATGTAGGCTTTCTTCTTTCAGTTGGTATAAGAAAAAGCCTGTTATGATGATTATTTAAACATGTATGATGGTTTTAAAAAGATTTGGCTCACGCAACTTAGATATTTCGTTTGGGGTTATTTATCACTTTAAAAGCGTTTAACTCCTAAACCGTTACAGATATTGTCCTTATATTTTTCACAATTCGTTTCTTTAACGATTTTTCATCTTTAAAGTTATAAAATGGAGTAAAAAATTTATTACATTTTTTTTCAAAAAAATTTAATTTCAAGAAAATAATGTTTTATATACATTCGAAGAAAGAAAATCATTAAAGAAACAACTTGTGAAAATTTGAGCTCGATATCTTGAACGGTTTAGGAATTATACGCGTTTAAAGTGATAAAAATACAGCCCGATTTTACATTTCCAGGTTTGCACGATGCAAGCCTTTTTTTAAACAGTCATAACTCTGATATTATGCAGCCCAACAAGATGATTAATATACGAAACGAAAGACGAAAGCCTATATTTTCATTCCCCATTTGTTGTTTTAAAATATCTTCAACAGTTTTTCAGTAATTGGCTCGAGAAAACGAGTAATTTTAGACTTTTGCGAAATGGGACGGGGGAGGCCGTCAATTTTTTCTAATTTTCTATGAAAAATTGGATTTTTTGGTATAAACGTATATTGTAGCAGAATTTAACGTAGAATCACGAGGTGCCAATATTTTATCAAAAACTTGTCTAGTTCGTGAGTTATTTGCATATTTTTGCTAGTAAAATATGGCTACAAAATATTTTTTTTTTTTTTTTTTTTTTTTTTTACCCGGGTCTGAGCCCCCAAAACCCGCCCAGCCCTCGTGGCAGCCAACCTCTAGCGAGCTACCTCCGTGTCACATGCGCATGCGGTTAGTATCCCTACCGCGAATGAAGGAAACGGGACAAAATACTGTCAGGAGCTGCATTGTACTGCAATCTAACGAGATAATGGTGAACTACTAGGCACTAGAATGCTATATCCAGCTTAAAGTAAAATATTATTTTTTTTTTTTTGGCTCAATTACCTATAAACTGTAAAATGTATTTCAAACCTGAAGAATACAAATGAAAATATAGGCTTTCTTCTTTCAGTTGGTATAAGAAAAATCCTGTTATGACGATTATTAAAAAATGTATGATGGTTTTAAAAAGATTTGGCTCACGCAACTTAGTTATTTCGTTTGGGGTTATTTATCACTTTAAAAGCGTATAACTCGTAAACCGTTACAGATATTGTCCTTATATTTTCACAACTCGTTTCTTTAACGATTTTTCATCTTTAAAGTTATAAAATGGCGTGAAAAAATTATTATTATTTTATTTACAAAATACCTACAGTTCAGGAAAATAATGCTATATATACATCCGAAGAAAGAAAATCATTAAAGAAACAACTTGTGAAAATTAGAGCTCGATATCTTGAACGGTTTAGGAATTATACGCCTTTAAAGTGATAAAAATACAGCCAGATTTTACATTTCCAGGTTTGCACGATGCAAGCCTTTTTTTCAACAGTCATAACTCTGATATTATGCAGCCCAACAAGATGATTGATATACGAAACGAAAGACGAAAGCCTATATTTTCATTCCCCATTTGTTGTTTTAAAATATCTTCAACAGTTTTTCAGTAATTGGCTGGAGAAAACGAGTAATTTTAGACTTTTGCGAAATGGGAAGGGGGAGGCCGTCAATTTTTTCTAATTTTCGATGAAAAATCGGATTTTTTGTTATAAACGTATATTGTAGCAGCAATTAACTTAGAATCACGTGGTGCCAATAGTTTTTTAAAATCTTGTCTAGTTCGTGAGTTATTTGCATTTTTGTGCTAGTAAAATATGGCTACAAAATAATGTCAGGAGCTGCATTATACTGCAACCTGACGATATAATGGTGAACTACTAGGCACAAGAATGCTATATCCAGCTTAAAGTAGAATATTATTTTTTTTTCTTTGTCAGGATCTGCATTATACTGCAGTCTAACGAGATAATGGTGAACTACTAGGCACTAGAATTCTATATCCAGCTTAAAGTAGAATATTATTATTTTTTTTTTTTTGGCTCAGTTACCTATAAACTGTAAAATGTATTTCAAAACTGAAGAATACAAATGAAAATATAGGCTTTCTTCTTTCAGTTGGTATAAGAAAAAGCCTGTTATGATGATTATTTAAAAATGTATGATGGTTTTAAAAAGATTTGGCTCACGCAACTTAGATATTTCGTTTGGGGTTATTTATCACTTTATAAGCGCTTAACTCCTAAACCGTTACAGATATTGTCCTTATATTTTTCACAACTCGTTTCTTTAACGATTTTTCATCTTTAAAGTTATAAAATGGAGTAAAAAATTTATTACATTTTTTTTCAAAAAAATTTAATTTCATGAAAATAATGTTTTATATACATCCAAAGAAAGAAAATCATTAAAGAAACAACTTGTGAAAATTTGAGCTCGATATGTTGAACGGTTTAGGAATTATACGCGTTTAAAGTGATAAAAATACAGCCCGATTTTACATTTCCAGGGTTGCACGATGCAAGCCTTTTTTTCAACAGTCATAACTCTGATATTATGCAGCCCAACAAGATGATTGATATACGAAACGAAAGACGAAAGCCTATATTTTCATTCCCCATTTGTTGTTTTAAAATATCTTCAACAGTTTTTCAGTAATTGGCTCGAGAAAACGAGTAATGTTAGACTTTTGCGAAATAGGAAGGGGGGAGGCCATCAATTTTTTCTAATTTTCGATGAAAAATCGGATTTTTTGTTATAAACGTATATTGTAGCAGCATTTAACGTAGAATCAAGTGGTGCCAATAGTTTTTCAAAAACTTGTCTAGTTCCTGAGTTATTTGCATTTTTGTGCTAGTAAAATAAGGCTACAAAATATTTTTTTTTTTTTTTTTTTTTTTTTTTTTTATCCGGGTCTGAGCCCCCAAAACCCGCCCAGCCCTCGTGGCAGCCAACCTCTAGCGAGCTACCTCCGTGTCACATGCGCATGCGGTTAGTATCCCTACCGCGAATGAAGGAAACGGGACAAAATACTGTCAGGAGCTGCATTGTACTGCAATCTAACGAGATAATGGTGAACTACTAGGCACTAGAATGCTATATCCAGCTTAAAGTAGAATATTATTATTTTTTTTTTTGGCTCAATTACCTATAAACTGTAAAATGTATTTCAAACCTGAAGAATACAAATGAAAATATAGGCTTTCTTCTTTCAGTTGGTATAAGAAAAAGCCTGTTATGACGATTATTTAAAAATGTATGATGGTTTTAAAAAGATTTGGCTCACGCAACTTAGTTATTTCGTTTGGGGTTATTTATCACTTTAAAAGCGTATAACTCGTAAACCGTTACAGATATTGTCCTTATATTTTCACAACTCGTTTCTTTAACGATTTTTCATCTTTAAAGTTATAAAATGGCGTGAAAAAATTATTATTATTTTATTTACAAAATACCTACAGTTCAGGAAAATAATGCTATATATACATCCGAAGAAAGAAAATCATTAAAGAAACAACTTGTGAAAATTAGAGCTCGATGTCTTGAACGGTTTAGGAATTATACGCCTTTAAAGTGATAAAAATACAGCCAGATTTTACATTTCCAGGTTTGCACGATGCAAGCCTTTTTTTCAACAGTCATAACTCTGATATTATGCAGCCCAACAAGATGATTGATATACGAAACGAAAGACGAAAGCCTATATTTTCATTCCCCATTTGTTGTTTTAAAATATCTTCAACAGTTTTTCAGTAATTGGCTGGAGAAAACGAGTAATTTTAGACTTTTGCGAAATGGGAAGGGGGAGGCTGTCAATTTTTTCTAATTTTCGATGAAAAATCGGATTTTTTGTTATAAACGTATATTGTAGCAGCAATTAACTTAGAATCACGTGGTGCCAATAGTTTTTTAAAATCTTGTCTAGTTCGTGAGTTATTTGCATTTTTGTGCTAGTAAAATATGGCTACAAAATAATGTCAGGAGCTGCATTATACTGCAACCTGACGATATAATGGTGAACTACTAGGCACAAGAATGCTATATCCAGCTTAAAGTAGAATATTATTTTTTTTTCTTTGTCAGGATCTGCATTATACTGCAGTCTAACGAGATAATGGTGAACTACTAGGCACTAGAATTCTATATCCAGCTTAAAGTAGAATATTATTATTTTTTTTTTTTTGGCTCAATTACCTATAAACTGTAAAATGTATTTCAAAACTGAAGAATACAAATGAAAATATAGGCTTTCTTCTTTCAGTTGGTATAAGAAAAAGCCTGTTATGATGATTATTTAAAAATGTATGATGGTTTTAAAAAGATTTGGCTCACGCAACTTAGATATTTCGTTTGGGGTTATTTATCACTTTATAAGCGTTTAACTCCTAAACCGTTACAGATATTGTCCTTATATTTTTCACAACTCGTTTCTTTAACGATTTTTCATCTTTAAAGTTATAAAATGGAGTAAAAAATTTATTACATTTTTTTTCAAAAAAATTTAATTTCATGAAAATAATGTTTTATATACATCCAAAGAAAGAAAATCATTAAAGAAACAACTTGTGAAAATTTGAGCTCGATATGTTGAACGGTTTAGGAATTATACGCGTTTAAAGTGATAAAAATACAGCCCGATTTTACATTTCCAGGGTTGCACGATGCAAGCCTTTTTTTCAACAGTCATAACTCTGATATTATGCAGCCCAACAAGATGATTGATATACGAAACGAAAGACGAAAGCCTACATTTTCATTCCCCATTTTCACATCAGTGTTTCAGTAATTGGCTCGAGAAAACGAGTAATTTTCGACTTTTGCGAAATGGGAAGGGTGAGGCCTTCAATTTTTTCTAATTTTCGATGAAAAATCGGATTTTTTGTTATAAACGTATATTGTAGCAGCATTCAACGTAGAATCAAGTGGTGCCAATAGTTTTTCATAAACTTGTCTAGTTCCTGAGTTATTTGCATTTTTGTGCTAGTAAAATAAGGCTACAAAATACTGTCAGGAGCTGCATTATACTGCAATCTAACGAGATAATGGTGAACTATTAGGCACTAGAATGCTATATCCAGCTTAAATTAGAATATTATTATTTTTTTCTTTGGGCTCAATTACTCATAAACTGTAAAATGTATTTCAAAACTGAAGAATACAAATGAAAATATAGGCTTTCTTCTTGCAGTTGGTATGAGAAAAAGCCTGTTATGATGATTATTTAAAAATGTATGATGGTTTTAAAAAGCCTTGGCTCACGCAACTTAGATATTTCGTTTGGGGTTATTTATCACTTTAAAAGCGCTTAACTCCTAAACCGTTACAGACATCGTCCTTATATTTTTCACAACTCGTTTTTTTAACGATTTTTCATCTTTAAAATTATAAAATGGCGAAAAAAAATTATATTTTTTTTTACAAAAAATCTAATTTCAAGAAAATAATGTTATATATACATCCGAAGAAAGAAAATCATTAAAGAAACAACTTGTGAAAATTAGAGCTCGATATCTTGAACGGTTTGGGAGTTATACGCGTTTAAAGTGATAAAAATACAGCCCGATTTTACATTTCCAGGTTTGCACGATGCAAGCCTTTTTTTAAACAGTCATAACTCTGATATTATTCAGCCCAACAAGATGTTTGATATACGAAACGAAAGGCGAAAGCCTATATTTTCATTCTCCATTTTTTGTTTTAATATATCTTTAACAGTTTTTCAGTAATTGGCTCTAGAAAACGAGTAATGTTCGACTTTTGCGAAATAGGAAGGGAGAGGTCTTCAACTTTTCCTAATTTTCGATTAAAATCGGATTTTTTGTTATAAACGTATATTGTAGTGAACAACTATTAGGTACAAGAATGCTATATCCAGTTTAAAGTAGAATATTATCGCTTTTTTTGGGCCCAATTACTCAAAACCTGTAAAATATATTTTAAAACTGAAGAATATAGTAGTCGTGGAGACGAAAAGCTACTCTCGTGGCGAGCAGGTTATTTACAGATTCAGCACCGGAAACTCTAAGATGAAACAAAGAGTTATACTTCATATTTGTTTGAGTGCACAAATATAAATTAAAATAAATTCATTAGGAACTAATGTCACCTAATACCTCTATAAATACGTTTATAGCACAAAATTAATCCGTATAATTTAATATCATACTTTATTTTAAAATGTATGTAATTTTATGTGTATAATTTTAAGTATAAAAAAGCAAAAAGTTGTAAAATAACGACAAATGCTAAAGAGCTCTGAATAATAGTGTCAACAATATAATTGATGAACTTTATACCAGCATTCTACAAACATTAAGTTTTACTCAAATTAAATAATAACTTGTCAAAATTATGAAACATAGTAAACGTTTAGTAAAATTAAGGTAAGTTTTATAACATATTAGAAGAGAAGATTTTACTTTTATATTTTAATCTCAACTTAATTTAATTACGATAGAAAAGTAAATTTCTAAAGTCATTACAATAATCCTGTGGTAAACAATTAAATAAAATTTCTGAAATTTTCCCAACCATCAACAAGAGCAGAAGTCAAAAATTGAAATCGAGCTAGGGTAAAGATATTTTTAAAAGTTGCGTAAAACTTCCAGTTCGTACCCCAGTTTTTACGTATACCAGACAGGGATGTCATTTAACACACACTACCAAGAACATATAAACCCACTAACAAACAATAACTTCTAATCAAACTTCGCCGAACATCTCATATCTACAGATCATGACTCCACAGACACAACATCCAACCTAAAGAGTCTTCATAAACCATATAAAAATAGCCAATGTTACACAACCGAACAATACGAAATATAGGAAACAATCCCTACAAACTTTCAAACTACACCCTACACACATACTCAACACCCAATTACGTTATAACTCACACACACTTTTCGACATCATAACTCCTAATACTCAACAAATACTCTCACCATAACATCCCACCTCCATCCTAACCTACGAAAACCTTGAAATCAGTTACGGTGTGAGTTGACAATGAGACACATGGCCGAAATGGCCTTCCTCAACAAATATAAGCAAGTGCTAGTATAGGCAAGTTGTAAAATATTTACAAGTGTTTTAGCATAAATAGCACTTTCCATTTAAAGCCTAATGTACATTTCAATTATAGAGCAATCATCTTCAGAGGAAATTACTGTATTATAAAAATTTGCCAATTAAATGTACAAACCTCTTACAGTAATAACTGTTCATAAGACTTTTCTACATGATTATGCAATGATACCGTAATATCCCAATTGTGGTAGTATGAGCAGTGTTAAGAAATTAGAAGGGTTAATGTGAAAAAACCACATGGATGTACTACAACAGTCGAGGATATACTTTAAAGTTATGTAAGAAGCACACACAAAAATTACTACTCGGAGTTTGCAAATAAAAATTACTAAGGTACTGAGGTAACAATGAGTTACACAAGCATAGATATTCACTCTTAGTAAATTCAACTTAAACATGAAATTAAAATTATGAACCCACCAAAGTTT
>JBAIZL010000005.1:211664092-211666592 GCA_036971475.1 Prosapia bicincta
GTACATTAGTATTAGTGTTAAAATTCATTAACATATTATTATTATTAGTTAAATACTATAGCCTATTATGTAATGGATTAGAAATAAGTGTGTAGTGAATAAGTACTGTAGTCATTTTCGAAATTCGGCTTCTCCTTACCACCCCTACACTAAGCGGACACCTCTCATGGGCGGATAAAATATCGAGAATCGTATTAAATATATATATTAACTTTGCAACACTATTTTCTTGTATTCACTTATCACTTTCACTATATGTACTCAAACAAGAATCTTACTTGGTATTTATGCGAGTTAACTTTCAAAGAAAGTTGGATTAGTTTGGTATTGTATTTATGGTTTGTGTGGGTTTCCTATAAATTGAGTATTCAATGTTACTTGTATTTCTGGTTATTGTTAGGGATCACGCCTCTCAAGTATAATATCAGAAATTTACCTCCAAAAGCTTTGCAGATTTAATCATACAAACCATAAAAACACACGACCCCAACGGACATTGGATACGATATGTTGACAATGGATTATACACCTCACAAAATTAAGCAATAAATAACAATATCATCCTAAATGAAATCAACAAACTACGCCCTAACATAAAATTCACCATGGAGGAAGAAATAAACAATGAAATAAACTATCTAGACCTAACAATAACCAGAAATACAAATAACATTTAATACTCAATTTATAGGAAACCCAACAAACGTTTAATACAATACCAAACTACTCCAACCATCCCCAACATAAAATGGCTGCTTTCAACGCACTCTTATACAGAATGATAAAATTATGTTTAAAAAATGAAGAAAAAGACAAAGAACAACAAATAATATATCAAATAGCCCAAAAATATGGATACAATAAAAAAAAACTATAGATAAATTAGAATTTAAAATATTAAATAAATTAGAACTACCTACAATCGAACTACAAACAATAACAAAATGGGCCACATTCACATACACAGGGCACAACATAAAAGGAATAACTAAAATACTAAAAAATACTAATATTAACATAGGTTACAAAAACACAGGAAACATAATCAATAAAATAAACCAACCAGATAAAATATGTCCCACACTTAATAACGGAATATACAAAATTGAATGCCCAGACTGTAATAAAATATACATAGGCCAAACAAAAAAGAAATTAAATGACAGATATCAAGAATACCTCAATGCATACATCAAACCTCAAACTTACAACTCAAACTTAGCTACACACGCCATCAAAAACAAACACACATTCCCCACATTAGAAAACGTACACCTAATAAGAAAAATACAAAAAGTTCTCAAAATGACAATCTGGGAACAACTACACATTTATAAACATAAAAATAATATCATAAACGAACAAATACAAATAAAATCAAAAAACGATAAATTATTCAATCTAATAGACAAAATTAACCCCAAGACAAACTTAAAATAGAACAATAACGGTACCCCACACCTTGTAACAACGGGAATTCCACGCAGCTCGCAGTCTACTACAACCCCCGGTCAGTGTTGCTCGATAATGAGATACTATCAATCGTTGAAAGTTAACTCGCATAAATACCAAGTAAGATTCTTGTACAAGTACATATGGTGAAAATGATAAGTGAATACAAGAAACTAGTGTTGCAAAGATAAATATATACAGTATTTCAAAAGCAAGAGTATATAATAAAACTATTGTTGTTTTTGAAATATTTTAAATTTAATAATAATATATAAATATATCTTGAGAAATTAGAAAAAACTGTTCAATTGAAATATTTGTTAGGTGTTAGGATTTGTAAAAGCAGAACTTTTTTCGCAGTGTGGGTAATTTTAATTGATGTCATTAAATCAGAATTCAATAATTGCTGTTTGTTCTATTTATTAGAATTCCTAATTTAATGGTTATATTTTATTAGGGCGTGGCTAATGATAAGCCTAGCTCGTTAGGCCCGGCGGTCTATTCTAACGCGTAGGACTAGAGCTATATATACACGTGTAGTGGCAGGAGAAGGCACCATTGATCTAGACATCATGAGCAACTTGTCGTTCGTCTTACTTGCCATGTTTGTAGGGAGTGTGGCTATAAGTACTATTTGTATTCTGGTTTAGATTAACAGCAGTTCATAATTTAAATTCATTCACTCTCCCAACCCCATTCTCAACGACTCTCAATACTGAGGTTAAAAGAAAGACCACCTTTGCTGTAGCGGTGCAACTCAAAGACCGTTAGAACCAGGTCTGTAGTAGTTTATTTTGAATATTAAGACGGACATTGGCAATGCGCTACGTTTTTCAAAAGTTTTCGACCCTATAAATATTAAATAATTGTTAAATATGTAAATATAAAAGGTAAAAAATATTTATATTACAATAGTTAATTAAATCGTACAACAATTAATCAAACGCTGAATTTACGTTACCTTGGTTTCTTAAAGACATTTTGAATCATATTTTCTTAGTTTGAAAGCTAAAATATGAAGCTTAAAAACTTTTGCTATAAAAATAGT